>JAEPRC010000368.1:0-42539 GCA_016758945.1 Mucor plumbeus
TTTTCAATTATATTTAATCTTCAGAAATCTTTTGTAATAAAACTTTAGCTGATTATAATTGTATTTCTACCGCTTTTATTTTTATATTTTTTTTTTATTTTAGTAAACAACTTCGTTATTTACTGCAAAATCATTTATTATCAAAAAGTGTTTATATAGCTTAATGTTTTGTAGAGATATGAGAGTTCAAACTTTTTAACTTTTAGCAGTGAAATGTGTGTAAATTTCTGAAACATTAGCACCAAAAAGGTTATTTTGAATACTTAAGATTGAAATGTTTCCGAATACTTGTTTTTGGATTAAAATTGATTATCTTATGCACATTAACATATAATTTTTCTTGGTATTAGTTAACGAAGAATAAAGTAGAGCAGAGGTGAAAAGCGAGACAGTTTTTTATTTAAAAAAAATAGTGGATTCTACATGTTTTTGAGTCTTTTGTGAGATATGAAATAAATTTAGTAGCAGGTAATATAATACAACCAATACATATTCATTTAGCAATGATTGAGGTATACTATACCTATCGTTGACATTACTAAATTCGATACCATAATTAACTCCGTTTATGCTTTATCTGTATATCTAATAAATTCTAAAATATCGTTCTAAGCACTAAAATCAATTTACTCAAGTTTTGCACATCTTATTACGTCTTGCTAAATAAAAATTGGTTTCAATACATATACAGCCATAAATTCATGTATAACGCTGCTAGATATAGCCTTTAAAATAGCCTGTATAGTCTGAGAATTCGAATAACTCTGAATAAATATGAACCAAAAGTTTGATAAATTGGCAACATACGACATATACATATGTAATCTTGAAATGATAGATCTACTAGGCTGTTGATCGTAAATAAACCTTAAAGGAAACATAGACCATAACGCGTTGTAATAGTATGCGTGTATCATTAAGCAGCGATCTAATCATATGTAGCAATCCCTTATACAAGAAGAAATACAATTGTAGCTAAATGAATTATGACTAAAAACGAGTCTAATTTGTTGTTTTATAAACAACGATTACGTTTCTCGTTGAAGCAGATACCGCATTTAATCAAATTAAAAGTCTGGGTTAATTCTTAAGAAAAGAAAGACGTTGAAATCAAAATGTGTCCAAATTATGTTGAGTTACCACCACAAAAAGCGAAATATAGAAATATTATATGATTTTGTCTGCTCAGCAGATGCTTTTCTGTTCTATCTTGGCAAAAGCTTAGTTCAATTTCTTCCTAATTTGTACTATATTGGCCGAAGTAAATGTTACACGAATAGTGTCAAAAAGGGGCAATCTACTGTAATTGAAGTAAAAAGGTTCCTTTAATTGATCAAAAATCGTTTTCCGATAGACTTCTTGCTCAGGATTTTGATTTCCTGATCTTAATATATAAACTATGAATTTATTTTTCAGTTGTTTGATATTTTCTCTCTCATATCCCTTTTCTATAGAAAAATTTATACGAACAAAAACAAAATGCAATTATTACCCAACGACCAAGATGTAGCATCATTATACTTTGGCTATAGTCCGAACCTACCATTGACCTATGTTTGTATCGCTGCGTTTAGTATTCTCTTTTTATTACTATGCGCAAGAATCTTTTTATCTCGTAGTCGATTGTTTTTATTACTTTTGCCATTTACATCCTTAATACAAGTTATCGGATACGCCCTGCGGTACGAATGTGCTAATAATCCTACTATTAATCTCTTTATTGTCATGTCGATCTTCTTGCTTCTTTGCGCAAACATCATCGCTTTTGTCAATTATAAAACTATTAGAGAGGTAATTGTATTTTCAAGAGTTGAAACAAGATTCTTGGTAATCGGTCCCAAATTTGCCAAAATCTTTTACTATTTTAGTGTGATTGCTTCTGCTTTACAAGGTGCTGGTGGTGGGTTACAGTCTGATGAAGGTAGCAGAGCTACAGGATCTCAATTGACAATTGCTGGCTCTTGTGTCCAATTGGTAACATTAATTCTTTTCCTTGTTAGCGCTTTTTATGTTCATTGCTCAGATGATTATCATTTTCATGTTCATGGTAAAGATCCCAAAAGAAAACTCTTTACTGTCGTCTATGCAACTACAATTTTGCTTTGTATTCGTCTTGTCTATCGTATTGCTGATTATGCCGTTGGAACAGGAGGGGCCATTGCTTCCCGTGAATGGACATATTACGTATTTGATACTCTTATGATTTTCCTTTGCTTGACATTACATTGTGTACTCTTTATCGGCAATTACCTTCCGCACAACAACGAAACAGTAGATGAAAGATTTTATGCAAAGGAGGCTTCAATTGGTTCAGAACAAATCAATTTACAGAATACGAACAATAATAATGCTCCATACTATCCAGAACAACAACAACAGCAACAACAGCAGCAGCAATCATACAACTACTTTAACTATGCCAATAATAATAATACTCATCGTCAACAAGAATCAGAACAACATGCGGAAGCTGGCGCTTTTGAAAAGGTGATAGCAGCTTTGCCAGTAACCAGGGTAATTTATAGAATGATCAAACGAATCTAAGCGATATAAATTTTATGTAATATATAATAAAACGATATACACATTATATTATTTAAAATTTTATTTGCTATCATTGCTGCTTTTGGTAAATTTTTACCACAAATGGCATATATTCTGTTTAAATGAACGTGCGTGTCTTAAATTAATAAATCTCATTTATTCAAATGCACGAAACCCCCCGAAAAAAAAAAAACGTTATAGTTGAAATAAGAAATATTTATCCATAAACTTGACATGATAGAACCGTTTTCCGCATAATTATTATTCTCTTAGATGGTTAGAATGTTTATGAAAATATTTTAAAGAATTGAAGACGTTTGTCGCAGGTTTCTGAAATCCCTCTTTGTAATGTTTGGCCTGTGAGAGGCTGGATGTAATTGTGGCGTATACTAATGGCTAAATAAAGCTAATTCATAAGCATATCTTGTAATATGGAACAGTTGTATGTAACCATTCTATAAAGAACATTCTCATACATCGGGTACCATCAGTGCGTAACTGAAATACAACTTCATCAGACAACACAATTCCAATCTAGACAACACCGTTACATTTCTCGGTAACTATGGAGTTTTAGTGATCAAGTAGTATGCATCTGTGTAGCATCCTTGAGTCATTGAAGCAAAATAAATTCTTGAAAAATCAGATGGGGCTAAAAAAATATATATATAACTATTAATAGATGATAAGATCAGTTGTTAATCAAATGATTTATTGCTTGAAAAAGTGGTAAAGAGGTATAGTTTTCTTGATTCATAATGATGATCTGAGAGCAGTTCCTGACTACATGATTGAACTATAATTACAATAGGTCTAGTTTCAATGTTTACTATAAGATGAGAGGGGCGGGGGGTTATATATAATATAATTATATTTCCCCTGGCTTTGAATACACGAAGAGAAATGTTTGTGAAACAGACGAATTCTTGCTAAAAGTTTTTTTCCTCCTAGACACAAAACTTTTATCAGTTTTATTTCATGACATTTGAATCAAATCTAAACAAAAACTTGGAGAACATTGGCCAAGAAACTACTTTTGAAGTTCACGATATTAAATCCAATTCATTTAAATGCTCTACACCACTGATAAAATCTCATAAAGGAGAAACATGTTGTCAACATCGTCTTATTATTGTTTCAACACCAATTGAAGGTTTTCTCACTGGTTTAGAAACATACGAATATATACTTTTGTCATCAGATTCCAATGAAAAATCCAAGCATATTACTTATATTTCCAAAGTAGATACGACAAAAACTTGGAAGCAATATCAAGGTTTAACTGCACGTGTTGTGCAATCTTATATTTCAAGTTTACCAAATTCGTCCTCTGTATTCGTATTTGCAAGAGCTCAACCACAATACTTGTTTGCTAAATCAGCTGAAAATAAGGCGAAATCTGTATTGAATGATCGTCAATTAGTATCGTGGTGGTTATCTGTATTCAATAAATTATCAATTAAATGTGAAGGATGGTGGTCAGTACCAGGCATTGATGATGTTAATAGTGCATTGATAGAAATTGGAGCTAAGAAAAGAGGATGGAAACCATCTGAAAAAGTCAATTGGAATTATGGTACATCATATGCTCAAGATGCAATTGCAGTACAAGTGATCCCTAGATTCGATGATGATGCAAAATCACGTTTGCTAAAAAATACAAAAGAACAAGATATAACAGTAAATGATTTTTGGAATATTTTATCATTTGGAGAAGAATGTGGATCTGGAAAAATAACTGGATTCTTTGAATTAAGGCTTTCAGATGAGATACTTGGAACAAACAATGAATCTAATAATAATGTCAAGAATAAAGATTTTACACTATTTTGGAATAAATTCATGTCACTTGATTTCCATAGTGATGAGACCAATGTAGAATCAACCAAATCGACTATGCAATTTATCAAAGAAATATTCCCAGACATTGAGCCAATGAAAATTAAATCCAAAGCATCAATTGGAACAAATATCCATGCAAATAATACAAGCGCGGATAAAAGACCTGCTGTTAACATGCTTTCTGGTGGTTTCATAAAGCGAAAAAAGGTTTAACTGGATACATTTCACATGTAAAAAAAAAAAAAACGGAGTCGTCCATATGATAAATAAACAAACACTAGTCCAATAAAGAATGTGAGACATCTGGCGTATTTCATGCTTTAATTTGACATTTTCCCTCTCTTTTTTTTGCCCACTTTTTTTGCATATAATAAAAATGTCTGATTTTAATAACAATAATAATTCGGCAATTAATGCTAATACAGCAAGAAACAGAAAGAAAAAGGCAAAAAAGAAGGCAAAGAAACAGAATCCAGCTGATTCATCAAGTACTCCATCTGAAATAAGTACTCCTAATTTGACAGATAGAGAGAATGTTGACTCTTCTCCATTAAATGATAAGACTTTTTTAACTGCTGCTCCAATTGACGATAACGCCAATGTCGGTAGTAATAATAATACAACTATCATTACCGATGCACAAACTACTCCTGTAAATACTGGTATATTAAGTGGAGAAGCATCTGCTATTGCTTCATCATTGCCTGCTAAACCAATTGATGGTAATATTAGCGGTAATAATAATACAACTATCATTACTGATGCACAAACTACTCCTGAAAATACTGGTATATTAAGTGGAGAAGCATCTGCTATTGCCTCATCATTACCAGCTAAACCAATTGATGATAATATTGATAGTAATAATAATCCAGCTATCATTACTGATGCTCAAACTACTCCTGCCGATACTGGTGCATTAAGTGGCGAAGGATCGGCCATTGCTTCATCTTTGCCTACTAAAGTAATCAAAGAATCTCATGGTACTAATGCTCCAACTACATCGTCATTACCTAATGAACCAGTTGAAGGCTCTATTCACGATAGTAATATCCCTGCCACTGGTCCAGTTGGCCCAGGAGCTCATGGAGCCACTGCCGCTGGCGCTGCAATTGCTGCTGCTGCTGTAGGTGCCACTGCTGCTACTACTACTGCAACTACTTCAAATACTGGTTCTATCAATACAGGCCATTCTGGTGGATTTACTTCACTTTATAAACCCCTTCCGTTATCTGATAATGTTAAATATGCAATTAAATCAGTCATTGCTTCCGGATCAATTGATTTAGATGGTATTGTTGATAAAATTAGAAACAATATTGCTCTTGGCGACTATAAAGAAAAGGCTAAATTGCCACCTATGGCAAATACAAATGCTGCTATTAATCCTAAAGCTGCTGTTGATGCTCCCAATAACCCCCAAGCTGCAATAACATCGAATAATGACTCTAATACTACTGATTCTAATAAGAACCACGTAAAGAAAGCAGTTGCCGGTGTTGGAGCTGCTGTCGCTGGCGCAAGCGCAACCGTAGCCGGAGCTAATAAACTGAATCATGCTAACACTAATGTAACTACTAATAACACTTCTACAATTAATAAAGCAACAGTGCCCCCTCCTCCAACATCAACATCAGCAACCACAACAGCAACATCTGAGGCTTCTAAATTGAGTGAAAGTGTTCAATATTGTATCAAATCAGCAACTCAAGCCCCATCTGTAAACGTTTATGGCATCATCAATTCATCCCAAAAAGTTAAGCGTCCTGAAGCAGCAGTTGGACCAAACACTCAACCAACTATGCCATCTTCTGCCAAGGCTCCAGATGTCCCAAAGAAGACCACCGTTAATAAGTCATCAGAAAATCGTAATAAGCCAACTTTCCGTAAGAAGAAGAATTGTATTATTTTGTAAATCTTTTTTTTTTCCTCTCCTATTGATTTTACATCACACTATTTTATAATTTTAATTACTTCTTTTTGCACATAATAACGATTCATATATAATAAAATATAATATACAAAAAAAAAAAAAAAAAGTGGGGGAGAGGAGAGGAGAAGAGCGGGAACGATAATTTTGAATGGAACCAAATTGCAATACATCCGGAGATGTACAACGGTGTATCACCTAATAACTCCATTATACAAAATCAACTGATATGTAATGGAAGTATTGACAAGCTTAATTAAGAAATTAGAAAACGAAAGGGTATCACAATCTTTCGTCATGATACACACAAAATATAATGTGTTAGCCCTTTTTCTCCGTAGCAATTTCTTATTTTAACTACATTGTACAAACAAAATTGTATTAACACACATAGAAAAAGAAGTATATGACCAGCATTTCACAAAGATGATAAAAAAGTATAAATAGGTAGTCGATTTTTTCTTTTTTTTTTGGTCATTTCATTTCAACTCAATTTTAAATTAAAAATGAGCAACATTTGGCAAGATCCTTTTGGTTTAACATTAATTAAGGTATGTATATGGATCCAAAATTTTGAATTACTATTAATACATATATTTTTGATAGCCAAATCAACATAGAAACCCCCCTCCTCCTCCCCCTGATGCTCCAGCTGAACAACCCAAGGTACAATATTATTACGCAGTGCCCTGCTATCAAATGCCAATGGCACAGCATTTCATATATTCTGATATTACTTACACGCAAATCATGTCTACTCCATTCTGTCATCAGGTAAAAAAGGCTCCTGCAAAATGCCATTGCAATGACAAGAAACCTGAGAAAAAACCCGATAAGAAGAAGGATGCCAAGACACCAGAGAAAAAGAAAGCTGATGAAAAGAAAAAGAAAAAAGAAGAAGCTCAAAAGCAAAAAGAAAAGGAGCTTGCGAAGCAAAAAGCAGATAGAGAAAATGTAGTTCGTACCTTTTCAAATCCCAGATCACCTCGTAAAGGTGTATTTGAACGATAGATCAGGATCTTTACCCTTAATCGAATCATTAGACTTTTGTTTTTACTTTGCCACATTCATATTTCTGTAGTCAAACATGCAACAAACAATGATCAACATCACCATTCATTTCATTATCATTTATATAATAAATCATATCATATTTTTCTACATAAAATTACTCATCTTAATGTTTTAAATCATACCCTAAGAACAAGTAAGAAGCCATGTGTTATCATCATTAGATGCATATATCATGAAAGCTGATTGCCATTCAAACCAACTGAAACAAATACTCATCTTGTCAAATGGAATATAAACAAAAGTTTTGACTCATTAGATGTATAAGAATACGTACAAACACCAAAAAAAAAAAAAACAAACAATTAGCTTGCATCATGATCAAAGTTTTAACGATTTATACATTGATTGTGGCACTTTATAATTTGTTTCGAATAGTAGTTTGGCCTGAAACAACATTGCTTGCTAATTAATAAGAATAATTTGTACGCTTATATTATATGTTCATACAAATTGCAAGATAAAAAAATGATAAATCCGGTTTTCACACCATCTATCACGATAAACAAGTGTAACAAGCATACTTGAAAGGGCCAATGATAGTTGTTAATCTCACGAAAAAAGTGCCTGGCCAAAGCGGCCACAATGTAGATCAGAAGACATTTTTAGGGTATGACAATTAGGTCTACGTATATAAATATTTTTTACTACAAAATTAAACTTCCATGTACATAATTTATGCATTATTGTAAAAATCCGTAGTAAAAGTTTTGTTGCTTGAATATAAATTATAGTATTTTAAGAATATACTATGTAAAGATCATGAAATTCAATATATATATGAAAAGACCTTGCAATTTGTCGTCAATTTCAGAGAGAAAAAAATACTTTTCACTAAATGGCAATGAAATCACCATGTTCTTGTTTTCGTTCGACTTTTCATAAATATTTAGGAAAAAAAATAGAAAAAAAAATTATTATCATGTATGTCAATGATCCTCCCTAAGCTTATTCCAATTTATATTGAGAGAAAAACCTGAGTTAACAAGTACAAAAATTCTTTAAGTGGTATTTTTTGCGTAAATCACCAAAAAACAAGCCATTTAGTCCGAAATTTAATCGCTTTTTGGTACTTCACATTTCTATTTTTGCCTCTATATAATAGATCAGAATTAATTGAACTTGCAATAACAAGTTAAAGTTATAAAAAATGTATTCATCTCAAGAAACGTACAATGAAAGGTCATTGTTTCACCAAAATGTACCCCAAATTAGGACTTTAAGGAGCGCATTCTGGCCGTTTTAGGATACTACAAATGCTCAAAAGTATACCAAACAATTCTTCTCATTTAATAGATATTTTTTATAACACTTTTCCAATTTTTTTCAGATTATCATTTTCCATCGATTTTAGACGAGGTATACCTCATCCAAAATCTCATTTTGGACAAAATTCAATTTTTGTCCCTGAAAACGAGCTTTTTTTATAAGGTAAATAGTGGCACTAAATGACTGCAAAAGTTCAATATTTTGTATAAAGTTGCTTAATACAATGTTTCTTAATAATAAATTCAATTTTTTGCCAAAAAACTGAAATTTCTTTTTTCCAATATTCCATAAAATTTTGTCAGTAGAATTTCTAAATGAGTATTACTATTTGATCCGCAAGAAAAAGTACTACTAAAGTCAATTATAAATCTACTTGTGTTGATCTATAAATATGTCGAGATATTCTTGAAAAAGTTTAGAGAAAATCAAATTTGCATCAAAATAAAACAAAAATGATTAGATACGATTTTAAATTTCAAACCCAGTAAATGTCATTTTTGCATGTAAATAAATATCTGAAAAGGGGGTTTCAGGCAGATTTAACAATTTGAATGTATGGCTTTAATGTAAATCCATATCCGACGATCCTAAATATAACCAAAGATGCTATTTTTTTTTTTTTTTTTTTTTTTTTTTTTTTTTTCATAGAGATCAGTTAATTTTTTTTTTTTATTGGGTTCTTCTATTCTTAGCCTTCTCTTTTGCTTGGCTCACAAGGGGATCAAGTTGATCTTTCTCAGCAAGATTTCTTAATAAATTATAGATAATTGGTATAAAGTTGTGCTTTCTCAAAACATTTTCTCTCTATAGAGAATCCTTTTTAATACATAATTCATTACTTTTGGTAGCTTTTTCTTAGACTTACATGCCATTTTTTTCTTTTTTCTTGTTCTTGTTGTAACGCTTGTTCATACATCATTCGATCTTGGTTCGCTCTATTTCTTGCCTCAACATCATCTTCGGATAACGATAACAAGATACCATCTGTTTCTTCGATCATTTCCTCCATTTGCTCCACCTTATCCTTAATAAGAGCCATCAAACTGAAATGCAGTGCTGATGCGCCATAACTTTCCATGCGTTGTTTAATTGCTTCATTTGCTTTTTCAACCCAATTATTATCGTCGCAAGGTCCCAAATTAACAGGCCCTCTACTTAAACCATCCAATTCGTAGAGCGCACCATGAATAGGTGTAAATGCAATAAAATGGTATACATCTTGGTCTTTTCCAGCATTAGGATCAACCATTTCGTTGACAAAAGGATCTGATCGTGCAAAACTGTTGTGTACAGAACGAATCAAATCACTGTTTGAAATAGCTAAACCTTTCATCTGATTGAAAATAAAGTAAGTATTTGTTTCTGATTACATTCTTTCGAATTCAATCTTACATCTGGTGGGAAATCAGCTGTAAATTCCTTGAAATTCTTTAATTCTTCACCAAGTTCAAGATCATCTCTGTTTAGTAAAATAGATAAAATGGCTTGTGTTGCACATGCATTGTTGATAACTTGGTTTGCAAAGAACACATGGTCAGCATTTTCATCGGCGGGAGGTGCATAACCCTTATTGTTTTGCCATTTGAACAAGAAAACCAATCCATATACTTGTCTATAAATTAAAAATTTCAAAAAACAAGAACATTTAATTGAATATAGAATATTGCTTCATACCCTAAATTTGCTGTAAATTCAGGATCTAAACTCCAAATCTCTTCAACTTGAACGCCTTTACATCCCATATTTGAGATCAATTCGGTGAATACACCTAAAAAATCATCACTTTTTAAACTTTCATGTACAAACAAAAATTATAACGTTTCAACTTACCCGGATCGCTCTCAATCAAACACCAATCTCCTGCATCAGCCATTGTAATATTATATATATATGTATATATTTATATAAAGTTTAAAAGAGATACATTTTGCATACGTTACAAACGACCTTTTAACAAGCCTTTCATGACGTGGACTGAACGGGACCGCATTGGTACCGTCTTTTTCTAATTTGCATTTCCAATATCAAAAGACGAGAGATTTTCTAGGGGATTGAATGGCCTCAGTAAAAGAATAGAATATGGAGCCTTCGAGAAAAAGATTACAGGCTCGAGTAATTATTAGAATAAGAAAAAGAACAGCACTTAACAACAATGCTGAAAATCATGTGCAAAGAACTAGAGTAAATACATTTCCACTTAAAGAACGCGACGAAACATCTAAGAGTCAAAAAAGAAGAGCATCGACACAGAATGTGATTGAAGCAGCATCATCAGAATCCGAATCCGAATCTCAAGTAGAGTTTGATGTACAAGTCGAATCTGAAGCAGATATAGAATCAGAATCAAATGATGAAGATATAGAAGAAGATATAGAAGAATCAGCAGATGAAGAATCAGAAGTGTCAGAAGATGAGATATATAAGTCAAGGAAATCAACAAGAAAGCCAAGGTCAGGAAAAACAGTGACAACAACAAGAGGAGGCCGAGGATCAAGCAAACGAACTATAACTACAACACCGAAGCGACAAAAGCCATCAACATCTGGCAATCGAAGCGTGTATCGAGTTAATCAAATTATGCCAGTTCTACCTTTACGGCAAGTTCAAAAGCGAGATCAATCAAATTTATCACCATACGCATTAGCGAGAGAGCGATTGCATGTTTCAGCAGTGCCTGATTCTTTACCTTGTCGAGAGGACGAATTTGTAAATATTATGGGTTATATTGAAAGCGCTATTGGAGAAGCTACCGGAACTTGTGTTTATATATCTGGTGTACCTGGTACAGGAAAAACTGCTACTGTTTTGGAAGTAATTCGTTATTTACAGCATCAATCAGAGGAAAAATTAATTCCTGAATTTGATTTTGTCGAAATCAATGGCATGAAATTAACGGATCCAAACCAAGCTTATAGTATTTTATGGGAATGCATAGAGAGATCTTCAAATAAAAACTATGACGGAAAACGAAAACGATATACATCTGCTCATGCTTTGCAAATGTTGGAAGCTAAATTTTCAAAACAAAGCGATGATCAACGCACAACGTAAGTTTACAATAATTTGAACAACAAAAACCTTATCTTTATTAAATTTTATTTTTAAGTGTTGTTTTAATGGATGAACTTGATTTGTTGGTTACCAAGAAACAAACTGTCATGTACAATTTCTTTGATTGGCCTAGTAGACCATTATCTAAATTAATTGTTGTTGCAGTTGCAAATACTATGGATTTGCCTGAGCGTATTATGAGTAACAAAATTGCTAGTCGTATGGGATTAACTCGTATCAACTTTCAACCTTATAAATATGATCAGCTTTTCCAAATTGTACAATCTCGTCTTGAAGGTATTGATGCATTTGCCAAGGAAGCTGTCGAATTTGCTGCCCGCAAAGTGAGTGCTGTGAGCGGTGATGCTCGTCGTGCGCTTGATATTTGTAGAAGAGCCGTAGAAATTGTTGAATTACGTACTAGTGAAGGAGTGGCTAATAAGCATGTTACTATTGCTATTGTTGATGAAGCAGTTAAAGAAATGTTCTCTTCGCCATCTGTTGCATTTATTCGCTCCTGTTCATTACATCAAAAGATCTTTTTAGTTGCATGTATGCAGCGCTCACGTGCGATAGGTTTAGCTGAAATAGAATTTGGTGATGTGGCACACTATCATATCCAAACCTGCAAATGGCATAATATAGAACCACCCAATACCAGTGATTTAATGCGTGTATGTGAATCTTTAGGCCAAACAAGAGCACTTGTAATGGAAGGTGGTAGAATGGATATTTGTATGAGGTTATCACTCAATTTGATCGAAGAAGATATTGTGATGGCTTGTAAAGCAGATAAACTTATTAGTAGATTACTGCAAAATTTACCAACAACCAATGCTTAAAAATAAGGAGGAGAAACTTCGGAATTGGCTTGTTTTGCTAATAAGCATTTTATAAATAAACTTGGCTGAATATGTATGTTTATAATACACACTTTCCTTCTCTTTTTATCTCTCTCTCTTTTTTTTTTAATCTCTTTTTTTCACTAGAATGTCAAACTTTGTTATGAGTCAAACAAATATTGTAAAAAGACCAGTAATGGCAACCTCTTATTTTCCAATTTATAAAAGCTCTAGTTCCAATACTACAAATACAACTATAACTACGAATGGCTCATACCTACCTACCACTCCGTATACATCATATTCAAATACTTTTTCAAGTAAACCTCATAAAAGAGAAAAGACAGAAGGCAGTAGTGGCTATGATTCTGATTCATCAGATGAAGGCGGACGTCGACCTATGTTACCTCAACAAGGTTTAATGCTAAGAATAACTAATCCAGATATGGAAACAGAAGATAATAATACTATAAATGATGTTGATGAGCATTTAAAATCACCTACCGCTGTTGTTTCGCATGTCAACGAAGCACATCGGAACCAACAACAACCTACAAATGTTGATTTACAAACCAACAAAGTGCCTTCTTTGCCACCTCATTTGAATAAAACAAACTTAAAAATAGGTACAATGTATAGTAATCCCAATTTGCCATATCGCGAGTCTAAATCACTTGCAGCAAGCATGCAAGATTTACCAGGAAACGATGCTATAGCAACAGATAAGAATGAGGTAATAAAATAAATATGCTTATTTCATTTAATTAACCTATTTTTATAGCAGAAATTAATTACAACAGATCAACAAATGGTGCCATCTTATCATCATCAATCAAATAATGGCAGTAGCTCTGTTCTTTATTCATCAACATTTAATGACAGTTATTCAGAAGTTACCTTTCCCATTTCTCCAAAAACGTCTACACAATTAGCAACTGAATACGCTATTAAAAACTCCTCTAAATATGCTAAAGTATCATATCATCTCACAAATGACCCAAGTGCTATTAAACTATATAGAGAAATGGCGGAAAAAACAAACGATACAACTGTACAATTAATGTTTGCAAAATATTTATTAGAAACTGCTAATGCGTTTTACCCCAATACATCAGCAACTGGTTACTCAGCTGTTGTTGGTAGCATGTGGGGTCTTGGTACAACAACAAAAAAGGTACAGCGACCCAAACCTTTTTTAGTAGTTCCTAATGCGACAGAAGAAGCAAGTTCTTTCACTCACAGTATAAATTCAAGCAATAAAAACAAATCATTCTCAATCGGCACAACTACATCTTTACGCTCTTTTTATGGAGATAGAACATCTACAGTTGCTGCTACTCTTCTTGTAAAGCAACAGATATTAAATGATCGACATAACAAATCAAATGAAACTACAGATCATACAAGAATTCAAAAACGTAAAGCATTAGAAGATGAAGGTATTAAATGGATCAAAAGATTAACCAAATTAAACGTTGCTGAAGCTTGTTATATGCAAGCACATTGGATGGATAAAGAAATGTATGGCTTTAAACAGAATAAAGCAAAATCAATACAATTGCATCAAACTGCTGCAAAAGCTGATATTCCTGAATCTGCTTATGCAATTGCAGAATATCTTCAAGACGAAGGTAAAGATGATCCTGCTCGTATATTAAAATACTATCAATTTTCAGCAGACCAGGGATATGTGAATGCCATTTATGTAAATGAGTTTATGCTGATATTCTACTTTTTGACTAAACTTTTTTATTTGTTTTTTTTTTTTGTAGAAAATGGCAATGATGACACTTAAAGGACAGCTTGGTATTAGACAAAGTCTAATACAAGGCTTAAAACTTATGTACGATGCATGTAAATTATGTACTGAAGAATTTAATGAACCATTATTTACATTTGGTCTCATGTTGACAAATGATGAACAAAGCCAAGTGGATGTACCAAGGTAGTACTTAAATTGCTTTTTATGGATTGCCACTTTTATTAACACCTCAATAGTTCTTTAAGCGAAACATACGGAGGCAAGGCTGCTGGTATTTTATACTATGAAAGAGCTGCTAATCTAAATAATGACAAGGCACAAAGTAAATTAGGTTCCATTTATGAACATGGACTCTACGGTGAATCAATGAATTTTGCAAGGGCATTCTTCCATTACGAGACCGCGGCTCTTAATGGTAATCCCAAGGCTATGTTGGGTTTGTGTCGCCTCAATAACCGTGGAAATCATGGTCCTGGAGATAACAATGAGGCATTTAGATTGGAAAACGACGTATCGGGTTGGTTAGTTGCAACACCAATCAACGAAGATTTATCTTTTCAATGGTGTGAAAAGGCTGCAAAAGCGGGTCTTGTAGACGCATTGGCATTATTGGGGTTAGTAAATGCAATTTTTTTTTTTTAAAAAAAAAAGGATATTTTCAAGGATTAACATTAAATAGTTGGTTTTATGAAAGAGGATTTGGTAGTCCAAGAGATTTTAGTAGAGCAGAGAAATATTATAGAATGGCAGCTGAACAAGGCAATGCAGGGGCAAGATCTAGATTAATGCAAACCAATAATTCTATTACAAAACAGCAGCACGAAGTAATCAATAAATGCATTACACCAATGCCTCAGCCAAAGAAAAGGAAAAATCGAGATTTGAGCAAGAAGAGCAATTGTTACTGCATGTAGCATGTCTCACTTAATATTTGAGATATAGATTGAATTATTACTAATTAAGCACCAAAATAAAAATAAACAAGTGCGAAAGAGGTAAATCATTACCTATTCAAAGTTTAAAATTTACAAAAGCCTATTAAAATGAATGCAAAAAAAAAAAAAAAAAAAAGCCTTTAAATTATTAAACTTTATTTCCCCAGTTTTCGAATATCACTCATCGTGACACATTTTAGCGCTGTAAAACTTTTAAATATTTTGACTCATCATATTCAGGGAATGTTTTTCCTTTCTTTCTTTTATCTATTCAAAATATATAATGAATATTACTTGTAGAATCAACAGACCTTTCATTCATTTATGGTTTAATAAATTATGTAAAGCTTATAGCACAACAAAGTCAAACGTATGTTATGTTTTAGTCTGTTTTTTTCCTAAATTATGCTCACTAATCTGTTATTTATGTCAACAAAAAAAAACAGCCTTCTGCTCCAGAACAAAAGGAAGTCAGGGTAATGCAATCAACTAAATTCTCTTTTTATATAGCTTTTATTAAACTTCTATTTACTATTAGGAATTGTTAGTAAATTTAATGGATACAGGACCTAGTAAAAGAGAATTACAGCATTTTTTAAAGCGTTTTGGACCTGAAGTCAAGACTCAAAAACCGATATTACTATCTGGCTTTGAAGAAATTAAAGGCGCACCAGGAGTTAAATCACCAAAGGAATATGTCAAAGAGTTGTTAGCGCCAACATATCATCAATTAGCACTTACAAAGATCGAAGGACCCTTTGATAAGAATGATTGGCAAAAAGTTGGAAATACACTTTATAAATTACAGAAATTAGGCTTATCTTCTATTGTTATTTCAGATAATCCATGTTGGCGAACTGATAAATCATCACCTAGTGAATTAGCAAAGCGAATGTTTAGCGAAAGTATGACACTAGTTGAATCCATTGAGCAAGCAGGTGGCCGAGCACGGCTTATTTATAACTCTGCATTAGAGAGATCAGCGAATTCAGCAGCATCAATTGATATTAATTTAGATTTTATTATATCTGCATTGAATAATAATCAAATTCCTATTGTGGTGCCTATTCTTACTGAGCATGATGGTCAGTTAGTGCCTGTTGATGCAAATGAAGCAGTAATTGCATTAACTCAAAGACTCAAAAATCAGGCACTTGATCCTAAATTAGTACCTTCAAAGATTGTAATTATCAACAAAGAAGGCGGTATTCCCAATCACAACTTACCAGGAACAGCGCATAGTCTTGTCAATGTACAAGAAGAATTTAGTGACATTGAATCAGCATTTTCAAAGAATGCCGATTGGAATAAATCATACCCTAGTACCATGGAAGATTTAACCATGGTCCGAGATTGTTTAGATCAATTACCCACATCATCTTCTGCCATTATTGTACCAACTACTTCATTACCGTCAGCACTAATCGCAAATTTAGTGACAGATAAACCATTGTATTCTTCATCATTACCTGTTACTCATCATACCCAAATCAACCAAGCTAAAACTACAGTACTTCGACATGGCATCAAGATCAATAATTATTCACATGTGAGTGATTTGAATCTCAATCGACTCACTGAGCTATTAGAAGCCAGTTTTCAAAAGAAGGTAGACACAGATGCGTTTTACGGAAGATTAGAGCATGTATTAGCAGGAGCCATTATTGCAGGCGATTACGAAGGAGCAGTTATTATGACCAATGAAACAGTAAATAATGCTCAACATGCTTATCTCGATAAGTTTGCAATTGCTCCTTCTAGTCAGGGCATTGGATTAACTGATATTTTATGGAAACGTATGTGTGATGGATATCCTGAATTGCTTTGGAGAAGTCGTAAAGACAACGGAGTGAATAAATGGTATAAAAAAAAAACAAAATGTAACACATGTCAGTTTTTGAGTCTAAAACCTTTTTTTTTTTTTTTGATTATATAAATTAGGTATTTTGAACGATCTAATGGATATTTGAGATTACCTAATACCAATTGGGTTTTATTCTGGCATGGAAATAATGGATACAAATATGTCCAAGACTATTCTAAAATCGCAACACGTATTCCTGCTTCATTTTTACCTCAAAAAATCTAATAATAAAGCCTGATTATGTAAGCCATTTTGAGTAAGAAAGCTGGGAACAATGTTTGAGATAACTCCACTCGTCCCGTTTTCCATACTAAACCAGTTAGCGTACGCCATTTAAAATGGAATTGTCTAATAGTATAAAAGGAGAGTAGAAGGGTTTTCATAAAAAGTTTCTTTTTTTTTTTTTTTTTTTTCTACTACATATATAAAAATAAATAAAAAGAAGGACAATTAGACATGTCTCCTTCAAAAAATATTATGCAAACAGATTTAGAAAAACACGCCGAGCTTGTCAAGACATTAACTGAATTTGACTTGGTAGATATTGGCGAAAGAGTTCCTGAGCTACCAAGTGATTTAAAAGAAGCAAAGAATATTTTAGTTACCGGTGGAGCAGGCTTCATGTAAATTACAACAATTATTTCATTGGGATTTGAGCTAATTTCTTGCTATAATAGTGGTTCATTTCTTGTTAGAAAATTAGTTGTATTATACCCAGAATACCATATTTATGTTATTGACAAGTTAGACTATTGCGGATCATTACATAATTTAAAAGTAGTAAAGGAATTTCCCAATTATACGTTTGTTAGGGTAAGAATCTCAGTTTTGTATACTAGAAAATAGAGCTTGCGATTAACGGGGGAGTTTTTTTTGTTGTTGTTGTTGTATCTATAGGGAGATATTACCTGTGTTGATTTTATTACTTTTTTTTTAAAAGAGAAAATGATCGACGTTATATTCCATTTAGCAGCACAAACTCACGTTGATAATTCTTTTGGGGACTCCTTTGAATTTACAAAGTAAACTTTTTTTTTTTTTTCAACAATAATTTGATAAACATTTTAACGAGTCAAATAGAAACAACGTTATGGGTACACATGTATTACTAGAAGCAGCTAAAAGTAGAAAAATTATGAGATTTATTCATGTCAGTACAGATGAAGTTTATGGTGAAATTATCAATGGGCCTGATTGCCCAGAAGATACTATATTGCAACCTACAAATCCTTATTCTGCAACAAAAGCAGCAGCTGAATGTCTTGTAAAGGCATATCACATGTCATTTGGATTACCCATCATGATTACTAGATCAAATAATGTTTATGGCCCATATCAATTTCCAGAGAAAATCACATCTAAATTTATTTGCAGTTTACTTCGAGGAAAGAAATGTTATATTCATGGAGATGGACAAAATTCTAGAAAATACCTGTACGCCGCAGATGTTGTAAATGCAATCGACATTATTTTTCATAAGGGTATGGTTGGCGAAACATACAATATTGGCTCTCCATCAGAAATATCAAATTTAGAAATGGCAAGAAGGTTGATTTTATTGTTTGGATATAAAGAAGATGAAATTATGGATCATATTGAATTTGTTAGAGATAGAGCTCATAATGATAAACGTTATGCAATTGACTGCACTAAAATAGAGAAACTAGGATGGTCTCCAAAAGTGAAATTTGATGAAGGCCTTTTAAAGACAAGTAAGTGTTTTTTTTTTTTTTTTTATCAAAGCAAATATAAAGGAAAAAGCTAATAATAATAATAAAAAGTTGAATGGTATAGACAATGCACTGATACTTGGTGGGGCGATGATATTTCAAGCGCTTTAATTCCTCATCCTTTTAAAGTGATTCCTTCTTATGATGTATCTTCTGTATAAAGTAAATTAAATAAAATCTTTGATATCAACTAGCTGTAAAAAAAAAAAAAAAAAAAAAAAAAAAAAAAAAAAACGGCATTAATCCGTAAAATTATATTGCCATATCTTACTTCCGGAAGTCTATTTGGGTTTTAAAAAAACTAAATTTTGCTGCAATTATAAAAGGGGCATTCATCTATCACAAACCTTTCAATTCGGCTTCTTATTCAACCGCTCCATCTTTTTCATCATTTAGTGTCATCTCATCTTTTTCATCTCTTTTTTTAAAAACATCCTTTTCCTTTCTTGTATGAAACATTTCTTACATAATGCCAGAAATACAACAACAACAACAACAACATATTCATCAGACGCCATTAGAAAGAACTTCTTCATGGCATGACTTATTAGACACTCCCGCTCTTGAGTTTGAAGAAGGACGATCATCCTCATCTTCTGATGATGATAATTACAGATATGTGGATCCTGCTAATAGAAAATTTAGAAAACCTCCAATTCATTTTTCTATTTCAATTCTTCGTATCGATGGAGACGCTCAAAAAAAGACATGCCATCCAGGTTCAATTTTTGAAGGTGTTGTCAAGCTTAAATTAGATACACCTCTTGCTGCCCAACACCTCAAGCTCGTTTTTAAAGGAGCAGGTAAGAGTATTATATTAAATTTAGACCATGTGATCTTTCAAGTTAAATAGCCTACTAAATATATACATTAGAACGCATTCACTGCGATACCATTGGAAAAGCGAACAAAAAAAGAGGCGAACGATTGTTTGCCATAAGAACAATTTTATGGGGAAACCCAACTTGCCAAGGAGAACTGTGGCCTCTTATCGAATCTGGTGAACATATATTTCCATTTATGTGTGAAATTCCTATGGTAAATTACCCACCAACATTCAGACACAATCTTGCTTCGTGTGAATTCGAATTATTAGCATCGTTGGAACGTCCTGCAATTCGACCTTTTCAAACAATTCCATATCAACTTCGATATGAGCCTTTTATTGAATTAAAATCTATTAAATCCCCTGATATATACCAAGAAAAGTTGCGTCTAGATAATACACATAATGTGGTTGCTACTCTTGTTAAAGGCCGTGATTACAATATATTAGATAATCGTACTGAAACAATGAAAGTTCAATTGTCTGTGATTAATCTTCAAAAGAATAAACAAAACCAAGACAATAATGCAACATTGTTCAACCACATTGAAGCATTTGTTAAACGGGAAGTGAATGTCACACATGGCTCGTACCATCGATCAGACACCATGGTCATGACTCACGTTGAACAATCCAAATTTGGCGTTGGTAACCACCATGGTGCACGTACTTACTACATAAACATACCTATTCCAATCGAAATTAGCAAAAAAAACAACGCTACTATACTAAAAAACTTTAGCGTACTTGGGATGACAACAACAACAAATTACTCAAAACACATCAAGATAGAATATAAGCTGTATATCACTGCAAGAGTTCGCCATGGTCTCATTTGGACAAAACGCCAATTGTTCTGTATACCGTTACATTTCGGCACCGTTGCTCCAGGTGAACAATTGCCATCTACTTTAGTTAACTATCGTGACCCTTCAGTAACTTCAGATACAACACTTTCAACAAAGCCTAAATTCATCCGACCTCCAACTTTGGATGAGCAGTTGCCTGCTTATGATGAGGAGTCCTCTCCTCCTGTTTATTGTTATCCTGCCGTTGCAGGAGAAATAAATATGAATAGGCTTAACCGTTTAAATTTAATCACTTCATCTCATTAGCTGATTAGTATTTTGTTTCCCAATAAATGTATATATATCCTTTGTTTTTCATACAATGCATTGAAAAGAATCATAAAAACAAAGATTATGACAGCTTGTAATAAGCCGAACATTGAAATTGCAATAGTAATAAACGGTTATATAGACATGGGTACATATGAACTTGTTGGAACCGTCATATTGACTAATTCCATAATGCATCAGCATATTTTCTAAACTTTCGAATTTACAGCCTAAAACTTGTGCTGCAGCAATGGAATTTTTCTTTCTTTAAATCAAATTAGTAGGTATCTTCCGTAAGAAAAGTAAAGATAGCAGTCTGTAGTTTACTACGCACATTTATTGAAAACCATAAAAAAAGTTGTCCTAAATGATGCATAGACATCCTAGTTAGCTAATTTCATAGAAATTGAGTACCTTACTATCTACAAAATTAATAATAAAAGCAGTAAACAAATTCGTTCTCGATGAATAGATGAATATAAATTCAAATGAGCGTATATTGCGAAATATTATAGGATATATACTTTAGGCACTACTAAATAGATATAAATTTGACGTATTATGCTACCTGTTCCTAGATTTATTTTATATCTCACGAAAGCTTCGGAAACATGTAAAATATGCTGACTTTTTCTTAAAAACTGGGTCTTACTTTTTATTTCTGCCCAACTTTTTTTTTTTTTTTTTTTTTTTTTTTTTCACTAAATAACAGCAAGAAAAAAATATATTTCAATGTACATCAGATATTCAACTTTAATCCAAAAATGCGTCTCCAAAAATATCCTATTTGTAGCGGTTGGTATCGCTTTTTCAGCGCTAATGTTTCAGATCTTTACAGGTTTTTTATTGTTAAAACTAAAAACTTTAGGCCTTCAAATCATCACAGAAAATTAAGTTACATCGTCATTTTCTAATAATAAAACTTATTTGCTTTAAATTGTTCTGTAGAACGTTTAAGTATAAAAAAAAACTTGAATATTTTTATTTTATTTTATTTTTTGACCTTTTTGTAGTGGGTTTTAGAATCTTCGTTAAAATGAACAGCAGTTATTTTTTATTCATGTCATAGATCTCATTAAGTTCTTTTAGATGCAATTTGAATCTGTTCGTAATATTAATTTTTCGTAGAAATCTCTAGTTCAGCTTATTTCGCACATTATGGTCCATTAGGCAATTTTGTTTTTTTTAATCATTTTTCTACTAGCTTGACTTTTATGTGGATTGTTCAACAACAAACAATTAATGAATGCCAGCCTCACTCGAAAGCGAACAATTATCTGGTCTTTGAAAAAAATTTTGTGCATACATTCGTTTACATGACCAAAAAAAAAATAAAAAAAAAAAAGATATATTTATATAATTATATCTGCTAGTATCTCAGGTACACATGGCAATTTTCTGTTTTAAAGCTACTAATACAAAATCTAGTAAAATATATATATATACAATGAACTCAGTCGCTGCCAGGAGCCAGAAGTAATGAAATATAGCCAGTTTGGCATTGAATTTTCGAATTTTGATGGTTTAGAGATGATCAAAGATTAGGTCAAATGAGGATTATATACTGAAGGTTAGCTGTAGTAGGAACAAAAAACAATATCTTGTTCAGATATGATATATACAAAGCTTTCATTGTTTCATCTATACGTAAAATTCAATACAAATATTTGGGGTAAGGTGTAGTTACTTCATTGAAAATCTATTATAATAAAAAAAAAACAAATTATCACAAATACATATATGCTGTCATATACTATTGCGTATTAGATGCGTTGTTTGCATGCATTCAAATAACGCACATGTAACCAAATGTTAGGTAACATTGAGATTTCATTCTAATGTTTGGACGGTCACAGGAAGAAACCCTGCCCTGGGCATTGAGCCTGGCTAATTAAATAAAATAAAATAATCAATTTCCTTGTTTTTCACTCTACAATCAATTATATTTATAAAGATGTCCATGTCACCTTCAAAGCAAGCAGCAATCCATGCATATAGACATTTACTCAAGACGCAAAAGCAAGTTTTCTCTAGTAAGTTTTTTTTACAATTAATACTGAAATTCAAAAACCATTGACATTATATTTATTTATATGAAGCTGATTTAAAAGCAATTGCTGGTATGTGATTGAGGCTAATTTTATATAATTAGTAGTGGAGAAGGGAATGATATTTAAAATAGTTGAATACTAATTTATATACAAAAATAGCTGCTAGAAAAGAAACTTACTCTAGATTTATGCAATCGAAAGATGAAACAAATACCGATATCCTTGAAGAGGTAAAAAAAAAAAGAGAGAGAGAGAGAGAGAGAGAGGGAGAGAAAGAGAAAAGCTAGCAAGTTATATTTCGATTATTGAAATCTGTCATTTAGAAATTACAATTAGCTGGACAAGTAGAAACTTTATTGAAAAAGAATGTTATTCAAGGCATACCACAAGGAAATAACACATATAGTAAAGTATTTTCTTGATTTGTAACAGCATTTTTACTGATTGGTATTTTCATTAGAATTAAGAATTACAAAAGATATTGAATTAGGTGATAATGATAGCATTAAAAATTCCAAGAATATTAATCGTAAAAAAAGAGCACACAAGCATACCGGAGGATGTTGTGGTGGAAACCATTAAATAAAATTTTGATTGTGATACACAACAACAACTTGAGGTACCTTATTTTAAACTATATATAACAACAACAATAACAACAACAACAACAACAGCAACAACAAACGAAAATTCTTTCTTTTTTTCCTTTTTTTTTTCTTCTTCTTTTTTTTTTTTTTTTTTTTTTTCTACATATAAAATAGATGAATAGCAACAACGATAATATTAATAAACATGAAAATGTACCAGATTGGTCTTTACAATTAACTGAACAGCTTATATCACCACCAAATGAGAATAACAAACCATATATATCAAGCTTACCTCCTTCTGCTATTATAGTTCATCAAGCACCAAAAGATGAACAGTTTGAAAATTATATTGATCGTCAATTTACATCTAGTGATGCGAAATTATTAAAAAATAGATTATCTGAAGCAACAACACTTAGAAATTCATCCACTATACCCGTTAATTATTGGAAAGATAATAAAGACATAGAGAAATCGATACCCCCTCAAGAAGAGGAACCAGTGCCACCTTCATCACCGGCTTATGCTCAAGATGATCAACAAAGCGAGGAAAATACTTGGTGGGTCACTAAAAATGATCAAGACGGATTTTATTCTATTTGTGGTTTATTATTTCTATTTGGTTTTATATTTCCTCCTTTTTGGTGGATTGGATCAATTTGGCCTAAACATGTCCGAGAAAAAGGTGGTAAAATGGCAGATAGATGGCAAAAACTAAACCGAATCATGTCTATAGGATTCAGTTCAATTTTGATTATTTTGATTATTGTATTTGTTATATTATATGCCACAGGTGTTTATTAAAAAAAAGGGGGGGTGGGAGTGATTTTATTACAATATACATATATATATAAAAAAAATAAAAAAAAAAAAAAAAAAAAAAACATTATTTATTCGTTGACCAAGGTAGTAGCAAGATGTTTCTCCTTTTTATATACAACATTGTTAATGTTGCCTCCTATGTTTATAAGTTTTTTAAGTCCTTAGTGTGACTAATTAACAATTACTAAATGTACTTACGCCAATCAGTTCGATGTGGTAAATCATTGGCATAACGCCATTCTCCATCCACAATAAATTTAAATTCGATATCTTTACTCAAATCCATTGGAATATCAATAACGTGACAATCTGATTTTTCGGTATCTTTAACCATATCAACCGATACTATAATAAATCATGTGGTTTTTTCTTGAGAATACAGCAATATACACATACAGATAAACCACCTACCTGACCAGTTATCAAACTCGCCAGTTACTTGTACCTTTTTACCGCCATGATTCCAGCAAATCTATCAGATGGTTAATATTTAGGGAGCCGATAATAGCAAATATACATTTTTTACCTTGACATTTGTAATTTTGCTCATAGTCATTGCATGATAATATTTTGATGGAGTAGATGTAGACCTCATAATTTGAGATGAAGCGGGTGTTGAGTTATCAGTATCAGTTGAGGAAGCGATGCTACTTGAAGACATGGTTCTTTGCAAATGTGTAGTTTCTTCTTCTTCTTCTTCTTCATCTTCATCTTCATCTTCTTCAAAGCCATCATGAGATTCTTCTTCAAAGTCATCATGAGATTCTTCTTCTCGAATAGATTCATCTTCAAGGGATTCATCAATTGGTACATCATTTTCTGGTTTTGGTATAATTTCTCTTGATTTCTTGACCGAAAAAGATGAAGTTGATGAAGATGATAAGGAAGAAGAAGATGATGATTTTTTCTTGATATTTTTTGCAACACCAAATACATTCAAGATGGATAACCAAGTAGATAATTCTTCATTTTGACCCTCATTATTACATTCAGTTACTTCTAACTCCTCCTCAGCAGATGCAGATTCATGAATAATATCATATCTGTATTCATCTTCATCTGTTGTGATACTTTCATCACTACTAACAATATTCTTTACTGAAGAAGATGAAGATGATGGATTACCTCCAGCATTTGTATTTATTGGAAGTGCAAGCCAATCGCGCATTGTATATCTTAGAATTTGTAAAAGAAAAAAACGAAATGAAAATGAGAGAAAAGTGGACGAGATCATTATCTTTTTTTTTTTATTTGTGTTTCCACCCCCAACAAATTATACAATAATGATGATTATAGTGGTGATGAGATAAGAGCAAAATAAGAAAAAAAAAAAAGGATTATTTTGTCTTTTTTATATCAAACGAATAAATTTATCTCCTTAATCCCCTTTGTACAACTTTATGAATACTTTACTTTTACCGTTTCAACATCTAATCACACCTTATATAATGTTGTTTATATTTATGTGTTTGATCATGCAAATCCATGCTTATATGGGAAAAAAAAAACGAACAAAATACTTTTTTTTTTTGTGTATTTTCAATATTATGTCTGCTTGTGGTAATGTTAGTATAAACTATTTCTACTGTAAAACAACTAAGTTAACAAAGTTTGAAAATATTTTCTCCTTACAACAACCTGTCATTTAGTTAATAAAAATTTTTTTTTTCCCATTTTTCATATATGCATAAGTATGCAAAACAATGCATATTTGCAAACAAATTAGTTTTCAACACACAAAACTGAGCTAGTTCGTTTACGAACAATTCTGATGATTTAATCTAGCACAGACATCATCTTATTTATTGATATAAGTATATAAATAATATGATTATGAAAAAAGAAAAGATCTCCCCTTTTTCTGATTTTGCCACTTTCACCAAATTACCCCGCTGTTACATGTAATTCGTAGTTTTACGTTTTTCAGCGTAATGCTTACGAGGACACTGTGATTAAATTAGGCGAGAACCCCGCATTATTATATTTATAATCTTGATATTTCAACGTTTCTCAACCTTTTTTTTTTATCTTCTATATAAATAAAGACAAGAAAATGATGCTTCGATTAATTATAAAAAGAAACTTGACAAACAGGCGATTTTATTCCACAAACAGCATGTCGACTACAGCAAGACAAGTTAATGCAAACCAATTATCAAGTTGGTTGGCTACTCAAGAATCTAAGTCTCATAATGATCTTGTTATTATTGATGTCCGAGAAAGAAATGAGATTGAGCAACATGGCAAGATTAAAGGTTCATTAAACGTACCATTTAAACTTGATTCGATCATGTTTTCTGCTGGTTTATCAGATTTAAACAAGCATGACAAAGTAATATATACAAATATTATTATTAAATATACCTACTAAGATATTATGACAGATTGTATTCCAATGCATGTCAGGTCGTCGTAGTGATGAAGCTGCTATTATTGCTCAAAAACTTGGTTTTGAAGATGTTTATAGTTTACAAGGAGGACTTAAAGGCTGGAAAGGCCCAATTCAACCTTTTATGAATAACCATTCACCCTGGGTACATACAATATTTGATACCGAGACAGAAACAGCACAATATATTGTAACGGATTTAGGTAACACAAAATGTTTGAAAAACGTACGATATTTCAATCTAGTTAACATTGACATATTTTTTTTTATAGAATCCAAAGAAGCATTTATAGTGGATCCTGTATTAAATTATGATCCGTTTTCATCCATTGTTCATCCTTTATTGGCAAAAACCTTGATTCAGTTTATAGAAAAATATCAATTGAATGTTTCAAAAATTATTGACACCCATGTTCATGCCGTAAAATATCAATCAAAACAAAAACCAATTATATAATTTGCCTAACCTCTTTATTTTTTTTTTATTTTTTTTTTAGGATCACTTAACTGCTGCTCATTATATAAAAAATCAATTACCTTCAAAACCTGAATTCTGGATTGGTAAAGATGTAACACAAGTTCAGCAAGTATTTGGTGAGAAATATAATTTGTCTCATGATGAATTAAACCCTACTGGCGAACAATTTGATAAATTGGTTTCTGAGGGCTTACAATGGACATTGGGTAAAGATATCCAATGTAGTGTATTATCTACGCCAGGCCATACGCCTGCATGTATGTCTTATCGAATTGGTGATGCTGCATTTGTGGGTGATACTTTATTTATGGTATGATGAATATATAGAATATTTTCAATTGTGCGAATGAAATTTATCTAAACTTTAATTGTATATACGTATAGCCAGATATAGGAACCGCTCGCTGTGATTTCCCTGGCGGTAGTGCTGAAAAAATGTATCATAGCATTCATAAAATGTATGATAATTGGCCTGATGACACAAGAATTTATGTTGGTCATGATTATCCACCTGAAGATCGTCCAGTAAGTTTTTTATATTATAATTCATTACTTTTTATTCTTATTAAAATAAATTTCCATAGTATCGTGTAGTTACTAGTCTTGAAAAACATAAGAAATTCAATAAAATGATTAATGAATCTGTCTCTTTGGAAGAATATAAAAAGCTGCGTCAAGAAAGAGATTCTAAATTAAAAGCCCCAAGATATATTCATCCTTCTATTCAAACCAATTTACGAGGCGGTATCTTACCCACACCCGAATTATCAGTACATGATAAACAAACATTACAGCATTTTTTTAAAATCCCTGTAAGATGGAAGTCTTCATAAAAAATAAATACTTTATTTTTTCCATAAATCCCTCTTCCAAATCTCCATCATTATCCATAAAAAAATTTCAAATTGATCCATAAACATGTAAAGTCTGTATGTATTGGATTTGCCTTAATCCGCCTGATGATTATTACTTATAAAATATTTGTGATTTCAGGAATTAAGAAGAAATAATTGATTAATATGAACGAATGAATGCTTATTGTTTAGTTTACAGCCATCCAATTATATTCTATAAAACAAACCTTTTTTTTTATTTAATTTCTGGCTAAAAGAGCCAAAAAGTAACATGAAAATAATGAAAAAACCTGGCCTCTTTATGCCCAAGCGGTTTTTTTTTTTTTTTTTTTTTTTTTTTTTCGTATTTCCCATTTTTGTTTCTAATGTCTTTGTTTCATTTTTTAATTTATTTTTTTACAAATACCATCATTCGACGTGAAATTATAACTTCTACCTATAAGTCTTAATAAGCTTTATAGGTTTATATAATCAGAATTTGAGTATATACGAAAAAAAAACATATATTTTCTAAAATTACCTATAATCTCATGGTGGTCAAAATCATCGGCGTTCAAATACGATTTTTTTTTTAGCAAAAATAAGCTGATAACCTTTGAAGAATTCTTACAAAAGTGTAACAATGTGTACCTGATAGAAACAAAAAAGAATAATAGAGTAAACTATGTATTATTTGCATCGAATTTTTTAAATGAAATGTCAAATAGTATTGAATTTAACCCAAGAAAAACTCCTGATTTTTTTTTTTTTTTTTTAAATAAAAAGCTGTGATCAGAAATATAAAGTAACGTAATGTATTCAGGACAACCACAATTTGCAAAAGAGTACAGAAGAGTAATTAATGCAATAGCAACTTTAAGAACATTACTTTATTTCAATTGGCAATATACTTTATCAATGTTATTAGTATATACTAAAAGCGCTTTAGCTTTGAATATAGAAAAAGAGTGAAAAACTTGTAGTGAAAGGTATTTCTTTATCAAGAAATTAACTGTAAATATAATTGCCGTGACCAATCTAACTACCATCAACAATAATAAATCCAATATAAAATAATCCCCTATTTATTTATTTTATTTTTTTAGCTATAAACAGATGCATAAATTGTCAACATTTTTCCCTTAAAGCATGATCAATGATTGGTGATTAGAAAATAAAAATTACCTGAAAAAGCTATAATTTTCGTGTAGAAAAAAAAAGAATTTTCATTTGGATTTTCCTCTTTCTTTTTCTTTATATTAAACATTTTACATTAACAATGGCTAATACCGAAACCAAAACCAAACCAAAAAAATTGACAGAGCATCCTACTGTAAGTTTATGAAGTTTTGATAGTGAATATTCAGCTAATTAATTTACCAAAATGCAGTATGAAAATATGATTATTGGTAATTATAATGGGTATAGTTTATAATAAAATGGTATACTAAATATGTATTTACATTTTAGCTGCTGTCTCTAATCTAAAGGAGCGTAAGGGTAGTTCTCGTCCTGCTATCAAAAAATACGTTCTTGCCAACTATAAAGTTTCACCAGGAGCTCACTTTGATTCACAAATTTCTGGAGCAATCAGACGTGGCGTTGCAAAGGATGTCTTTTCACTTCCAAAAGGTAAATTAATAGGAGTAAGGTATACATAACAAAGGAGGTTTAATTAAATTATTTGGACAAATAAAAGGTTTATCTGGTACAATCAAACTCGTTAAACCTGAAAAGAAGGTAAAGAGTTCTACTACTTCTGACAAGAAGACAGATGCCAAGAAGGAAACCTCTGAAAAGAAGGCTTCTTCTACTACTACTACCAAGAAGACTGAATCTGCGAAAAAGACAACTAAATCACCTGTTAAGAAAGTGGTAAAGAAGAAGACTGCTGCTACCAAGGCCTAAACATATGTAGCCTCTTCTTAGTTAGTTTGATATTTTTTATTTTGGAATTTACAATATATATTTACGAATAAATAAGCTTATTTACGATAATTAATTCGATACTATATTGAGGCATTGATTAAACTGAGGCATTTTATTGAAACTGTAGCTTTTTTGGACTTAAGGCGTTATATACATATCCGCTTTCAATTGGCAGGTACAACCTGGATTTAAATAAAGAATTTAAAGCAAAACATTACAAAAACAAAAAGAGAAATACCATATTTCTATAAACTATGAACGAAACTGTATACAAAGAAGCTCGCGATTTTTTAGATCCAATCTACCATGACGCTTTATTATTGAATGATCGTCCATTTATTACTTTAACATTTGCTCAAAGTTTGGATGGAAAAATAGCCAAACAAGGGCAACAAATTCTTATTAGTGGAAAAGAAAGTATGGCCATGACACATCGTTTGCGTACACTTCATGATGGCATTTTAGTTGGTATTGGTACTGCATTAATAGACAATCCTCAACTTAATGGTAAGTTTGTTAATTTACTTGGTTCATCAAATGTATTGACGCAGCTTTTTTATAAGCTCGTTATTTGTCCGCATCAGAAATTGCAATCAAACAGCCACAACCAATTGTACTGGATCCATCATTAAGATTATCATCCAATTGTAAGCTTGTCAAGAATTATTTGAACGGTATAGGCCAACAACCATGGCTGATTGCTTCTGAAGAGGGTTATATTGAGCAGATTGACAAGAGATCCGAATTGGAAAATGCAGGCGTGAAAATTATTCCCATCAAGGGATCAGAGAGTGGTTAGTATTTTGGAATACACAGCCTCAATAGTAAAACATTGCATTAATATATAATTCCAAGGTCGTTTGCCCTTAAAAGATGTGTTTAAAGTACTTAAAATTAATGGTATACATAAACTTATGGTAGAAGGTGGTTCTCAAATCATTCAATCTTGTCTAAAAGATGAATGGGATCAGCTTATTATAACTACAGGTCCAATGTTTATAGGATCCGATGGAGTTCCAGCTATAAAAGATAATATTGGAATGCCAACATTGAATAATATAAAATATCAAATTATGGGTAAAGATAGTGTTATGGCAGCAACCAAATAAATTTATTTATTTCTTTAATACATTGACACTTCCATCTTGTTCACCAAAATAAGCCATAACAGCCATTTGACAAAAGAGACCAACTTCATATACACCAGTTAATAATTTAATTTCTTTTAATAAACTAGCTGGATCTTCCAACTGACCAAAATCAGCATCAACGACAAAATTACCGTTATCTGTCACTACTGGGCCTGCCTTTTTAACAGCCATACGAAGATTTACATTTTTAGGCTTAAGAGATAAACCATTTTCAATTTTTTTCATAACAGTTTTATAACATAGAGGTACAACTTCAACAGGAACGCCTTGATTCCATTGTGTGCCTAATATTTTTGATTCTTTACGATAATCTAATAATATCTAAATTAGTATTGGTTTTTCTTTTTTTTTTTATTTTTTACATAATCTGCTTTCTCTCTTTCATACCTGCAACAAGAATGAATTTTTTAGCCGCCTCAGCTACAAGTTTTTCTTGGAATTGGCATGCACCTCCTCCTTTAATTGCGTTTAATTGATTATCTACTTCATCAGCCCCATCAATAGTTACATCAATCACGTCATTTCTATATTTTAACATGATCAATAATAAGAAACTGTCGAGTTGTTTATACTTTACTGTTCAATAGATCCTAATTTCAATCCGTTATCCAAGATTAATTGTTTACTTTGGAAGCTAGTAGGTATATAAGTAATGTTTTTTAATTCAGGCTTTTGGAGAATTCTTTCAATGACATATACGACAGTGGAACCAGAACCAATACCAACAACTTGATTCTCGGGAGAAATATGCTCATCAACTGCTCTGTAAGCAGCTAATCTTTTACCATTTTCAATAAGTTCTTTGGACATAATTTATTCTTGAGTTTGTATGTAAAGGAAAGGAAAGAGAAAGCATAGATGGAATATATCTTTTTCAATTAATGCAGTATCTACACGCTGAGACTCGGTTGGACTCCATAATATTTCTTCATCTGACTTCGAAATTAAGCAGTAGTAGCAAAAATCGAACAATCCAAGTATTTTTGAGTCATCCGCTTAATTACTTGATTCTTGATGAGTAGCATGATCGGCTATTAAACTAGATATTTCGATTGTATATAATGAATGTTATAAACTGAAGAATTCTACTATTTCATCTGTGTTATAATCTTAGTGTTAGTTGCATGTTGCAAATAATCATTATTTTGTATTATATCTTCGTTTGTTTGTATTCTTTCAAAAAGTGCCTTATATTGAGGATGTCCCTTAAATCAAATTTAAAACACAGATCAACTTCAATTTTAAGAAGTGAATGAAGGCATCTTAGATAATGATACCATAGCCCTAATCCATGATGGTAATGATGAAATTGACGATATGGAGGAAACAGACGATGTTGTTCTTGGAAATGAAGGAAAATCATTGCAAGTTTGGGTTATGTTACTTCAAACTCTGACGAGTATTTCAAAATATTTAAAGATATGGCAGATTTGTACTTGTGATATGAAAAATTGTAATAACAAGTCGATGCAACCAAACTACATTGGATGGATTTTTCTCAACAAATTAGAAATTTTTTTCAGTATTTACGTACAATAAAAAACTTTCGTGCCTAAAACTATTCTTTTTTTTTTATTATCTCCAGGCTAATAATATAGTATATCATAGTAAAATAAGGGATATGTAGAAAGATAAAGTTCCCTTAAATATGAATTCGAAATAAGGGATTTTAAGCTGTAAAATTTGTTCACTGGCCTTCGGTGGACATAAAAACCTCCCTTATATCAAGTTTTCTCCAGGTTTGACTATATTATAATATATTGTTATAGGAATATTAATTCTGCATCAATTTAATGTATGTAATATTAATTACTGATTCCATTTTAAACAACTCTTTTATATGTATCACCAGATGAAACGGGATATCATAATATACCTTAACAACACCATCTCCAACCGGAACCCTCAATGCTTGAAAAATATTTTTTCAATATACACTGTTCCAAACCACTTCAAGTTTTTATACAAAGATGCCCAAACTGTTTCTTTCTATGTTGATATTCAAAATATCTGATCCTACGAGCTGTTTTTGATTGCTTGAATTCAAATCTATCCTTTATTTCTTATCCTACATTAAAGTACAAATCTTAAAAATTAAAACACTCTGCAGTAAAAATGAGAAAATAAAAGCTTTAAAAAGATACAGTTTAAATCCTTCTTTATTCAAAAATATGGATAGTGTGCCATAAGTCTATATTTCTACTCTATTTATATTATCTGTAATTTTATTATGTCTGGCAGTTTGTACTGTAACTGTCAGTGATTTATCTGAATTAGGAATTACGGGATTACCAACTTAGAGAATGTTAAGCCATAATATTTATTATGCAGATTAGACCATGTTACATTCCATGCGTCTATTCATGCTTTTTATTGAATCACAAAGCATGATTCTAATTTATTAGTTTGTCCATGATTTAAGGTTTAATTTTTATATTGAGCTACTTGATTCACATACTCAAGATGGTCTTTTAATGTCTGTTTTGACATATTTGTTAATGATCCACATAGAACAATCCTCATTTTGGTCTATGTGTGTGTATGGTTTTTTTTTTTTTTTTTTTTTTTTTTTTTTTTTGATTCTACTTGTTTTTATTTTTATAATTCAATTTATTTTATTGTATGTTACGTACGTTACTCATACTTTTTATGTTTATGATTAAATCTATGCCATCTCTATTTGAATATTGGAATTTGAGATGGCATTTGATTTCTTATGTGTAGAAATAGTATCTTAGTTCAGCACAAGTAGAATTGTAAGTTGCAATTGTATTAGTTTTGACCATATCTGCTGGTATCAAGAACTTTCGAATACCATCGGGTAATATATAATAAAAAAAAACAGAATAGAACCTACGTACCATTTGGTTACAGATTTATTGGCCCGACTGACAGATAATAAGTGCATAAAAATTAAGTAATGATGCCAGAATAATTATATGTACAATGATAATTACTTACTTTAAATTGCCTGCTTCAAATTTTAAAAAGCTGTTGTTTCTTCTGGATTCATTGATGTGTTTTGCATACATTACTGATTTATATAATTGCGTATTATATAAACACGCCGAGAAACATTTATGGTGCCAATGGATTCTTTATTAATTAGCTTCTTTACATCTGGTAACTTCGCTGTGGAAAAATAAGGCTCGCACAAACAATACTTTTGAAGAGCGTCCAAAAAGCTATTGGAGTCAACACCAAGTGGGAGGTTGCACAAACTACATTCTTCTTTTATTGGAGACCAAAGTTGAAGGTCTAAGTCTTCTTTATGTTGCATGAACGTATTATTACTGTAGGTACGAGGGGCAAGCAAATTCAATTCTTCATCTATATTCCAGGATAAACTCTTGATGTAACCTTGGAAATTCATTTTAAGCAGAACATTGCCAATGTTTTCATCTACACTATTGCGAGTCTTGATCCTTTGCTTGTACATTTGTATTGCTCTTTCCATACTTCTTGCAGAGTAACTTCTTAATACACCCATTGGCATGATTATGTATGGAACGTGATATAAAAGATGTAAATTTGGACGCATGACACCAGGCAGTATATTTCTGTTATTAATTTCATCTTTCAAATCAAACCATTGCTTTACGCATCTATATTAATACGAAAGTTTCAGTATTTCAAATGCGTTATTCGTTTAAAAACACTCTAACCTTTCAATTATAGACAGATCGTCAGAATCAATATTCCGTTTTAATATAAGTGATGCAGCCTTACATAAAGCTAAAACTGGCTTCTTTGCCGTAGAATATTTCAACCTAGGAACAAACAGCGTTGGAATTAAGTTTAGAAGCGCCTCAATATTGTCAACGCCTCTATATCCATGAGGCTTGCCAGAGATAGGACCAGTGAAGCTTAATTCAAAGGTGGAGGTAGGAATAGTTGACTTTGACATTTCGACTAAGAAAGTTATTTCCTTGAGGTCTTCACTAGAGATATCAAATGGGTAAGGCCACTGACTTGAATTGGATAGCTTCCGTTCAATAAGATCATCTTCGGAAGGTTGATAGAGGTACTTGTAACATGTATTGTTTTCTACATTTTTTGACGAGTTCACTGACAATAACTCTATCAAAAGCACACCAACATTATGAAATAAATGAAACTCATCAACTGCATGAAATGGGAGGCAGAAACTATTGAGTTTCGTAAATGGAGAAGATGATTTAATACCAAAAAACTACATTATAAAAAAAAAATTGGCAAGATTTAATATCGCTGTACGCATAATTCATCTTTCACCTAATACCTCTTTGTCGCCATGAAAGAAATCGCTTTTACTGTAGTACCACATCATCTGCATATAAGAGAAAATTTATTTCTGAGGCAAGCTGTATAGGAGTTGCATAGTCTGATTCTTCTAGCGGTGAAGGTCGAAGGAATACTGGAAAAGTATTAATATACACTAATAAGTATAGATATGGTAATAATAAAATTGGGCCTTGGGGTATTCCTGTTTGAGGATGAAATCTCTTTGAGGTATAATTTTAAGTAGTATCTCAATCGAGATATTGTCAAACACGTTCTGAAGTAGAGATATTAGAGATATAGACATGAATGGTTGAAGACTAGACCATATTTTATTCCTGTTAACCGTGTCATAGGCTGATTTAATATCAAAGAAAGCTTTAGTACAGGTTCACATTTGTTTTGTTTGCGACATATTTGACTTAATTTTGTCAGACAAAGTACCTGATCAAGGGATCTTCGGGATTCACAAAAACCTGCTTGGGTTACATCCAAAGATAAATCAGAGGTTACCAAATGAGGTTGAATGCACTTTTCAAGTATTTTGCAAAAGATGGAGGTTAGACTTATGGGACGGTAGCTTCTAGGGTCACGAATTGAGCCTGTCTTATAGGATGGAACACTGGGCAAAAAATCGTAATTCACCCAGTAAATTATTTTGGAATTATTTTGTGAATTACAAGGAATGATTTCATGAACGTACGTGAATTATATATGAATTATTAAGTGAATTAAACTCATCTTATTTGAAGTAAGCTTCAAATTCAGTGATTTCTTTTGCTTTATTTAGTAATTGCCTTTTAAAAATCAAATGTTGGGACAAAATGCAAAACAAATGAGACATTGGTAGTAGATATTTCTTTGTTTCAGTCAATAAATCGTATCATTTTTATGCTTAAAATCAGATTCCGGATCTATCAGATATCATACATTATGGGTAAAAACGGTAAAAAATGAGGGGTTATTAATAAAAATAGATAGCTGAGGTTTATATTACATTAGCAACATCATTGTAAAATCAAAAACGGGATAATAGAAACACAAAATATGAATATTTATGGGATGAAAAATTAATTATTTTATTTAAAAAAAAATAGGTCATATTAAATAATTGGTTATAATAGTATATTAACAATAAGGGTATAGCTATTAAAAGCCCTCGAAAAGCCAATATTTGCACTCAAAATAACATGATGCAAGTAGTACTCACCTCTTTGTTGGCTGATCTTTTTGTCAGAACTACAATAATAGGTCCTAAAATAAAGAAAGTCTTAATGCATAATTTCTAAAAAAAATACAGATTATGTATATGATTTACCTTTTCAATAACACGCTTTCCTCTTAACTAAACAAATCAGTGTAGTCACTAACAAAAAAAAAGAACCGTTGCGTATTTATTTGAACTATATTTATATAAATATATTTTATATGTTTACTTTGGGCAGTTCAAAAAGACATATTGTATCACACAGAGAGCGATATTGCTACTAGTAATGAAATATATTTGAGCATATCGACAAAATTAACAAAAAAAATATACACTTTAAATCTGCAAACTTACTTTCTACTATGTGTAAAATGTGTAAAAATTGAAATATCGAAAGAAAAATATAAAGTATTACATCAAAAGTCCTTTTATTTATACTTTTTTATATTTCAAACACTCAGAATTACATCTATTTCAAATTATGTTTCAATTCTGCCGATTCTTTTTTCAATAATTCACAAGAATATTACTTGAAATAAATAATAAAAAATATTATGAACTAGCGCTGAGAATGGTGATTTATGAATAAACTTAACATTATTCTATATTTTTTATTTAAGAAAGCAATTGGGAGGACGTATTTGTAAAGAAACATACATAGTGTAATTTAAAAGTAAAGTAAAGTAAAAGCATACATGATGCTGCAAATTAAAGTAATATCAGCATAATCTCACCATAAATAAAGCAACATAAAACCTTATATTCGGATCATAAAAATGAATATGGCACGAAGCTTGTGAAATAAAGATAGTGCGAAATCTATATTACACTCTTTTCTCATCTTTTTTTCATTACCTATATATTTTATGTTAATTTTATTATTTAAACTTGGAATTGACAGCATCACAATAGCTCCATATACCTTCTTCTATAATTCATAATTAAGCCTATGTTTCACAATGTACAGTCAAACCTCGATATAAGGTCCATCAATATAACGGAAACCTCGATATAAAGGAGGCTATTGTATCCACCGAAGACTGATGGACACATTTTACTGCTTAAAATCCCTTATTTCGAATTTATATTTAAGGGAACTTTTTCTTTCCACATGTCCCTTATTTTATTGTACTATTATTGGCCCCAAAATTAAAAAAAGAACAGTTTTAGGCACAAATTTTTTTTACTAGATGTAAATACTGAAAATGTTTTTTAATCTTTTGAAAAAACCCCATTTAATGTAATTTGATTGCATCTGCATTGTATTACGAGTTTTTTTATATCGCAAGTAGAAATCTACCATATCTTTAAGTATTTTAAAATCCTCATTATTTGTAACAACAAAGTTTGAAGTAATATAACAACATAACCTAAACTTGCTAGGATTTTTCTTCATTTACAGGAATAACATCGTTTGTTTCTTCCATATCGTCAATTTCATCATTACCATGATGGACTAAGGATATAGTGTGATTATCTAAGATGCCTTTATTCCTTTCTTAAAATTGAAGTTGATCTGTGTTTTAAATTTGATTTAAGGGACATCCTCGATATAGGGGATTTTGTAAAAGAAACCATGGGCGTCCTTAAATTGAGGTTCTTCAAATGTAGTACGTAGTACGATTAAGTTGCGTAAATCTATGTCGAAAATGAATTATTCTTAGAGCTTATAAATAAAAATACAATTTAAAAAAACAATAATGTATCAGCTTTTCCAACTGTATATAAAAACTAAAAGAAGTCTGAAGTTTATTAAGTTATAAAAGTATGGGTCTTTTATATCAGTTCACTATTTGCTACTGAGAATATAACTATAGAACCAATAGGTCAATATGATAAGTATTTATCCATATTGATTTAACAAATCAGGAAAACATTGTGTTGAGTGCTTTTCCTAGTTGACATGTTTCAAGTTTAGTATTTGTCTTGTTCTTGTTTAATTTGTTGATGGAAGGTCCGTGCCTGGAGATCTAATTATATTAATAGCGCCCCTATTAATATTGAGTTTGACATGAGTTAATTGTGCTACCGAGCCACATGGAAAAATAGAATATCCGTAGTTGATACTTCCTTCTGAAGTATTGGTTATACTATGGATTTGCCCAAGCCACAATCATAGCATCTTGACTATCAGGTTAGGATGTAGATTTGTAGAAGGTGACATGGAATACAACAGAAAATGCAATTTAATGGTATGTCAAAAGTGGATTGATTTAACTTTACATTGATTAACTTTTCGGTCAATATCTGAAATACTCTCATATGAGCGCATCGATGACCTTATGAGCCTATTGACCATCTCATTTGAGCACATGGATGTACTCTGAGAGCATACAGGAGATTAGAGTGTGTATGTTAGAATACTTTTTACAATGTTGCCCTAAAGATTGCGCCAGGAACCCCCTTCAAAGAACAAATTTACTACATATCAGACTCGAGTTACGGGAACTGAATCATCAAACTCCGTTTTATGCGGACTGTACCTTAAAATAACAAAAAAAAACTACCACAAAATCTATTTTTTAGTTGATAACTCTTGCAATTTTGAAGTAATCTCAAAGAGCAATATTTTAAAACAGATATATAAGAAAGAAAAATAATTCTAGCAAAAATCCTAATCTAGCTCATACACTATTTATATAGCGTTATTTCCATTAAAAGCATACAAAAACGCAACTTTGATGGACTATAACTCGAGGTAGCAACCGTTTAAGCATATACTTTATTAGCCAAAAATGGTTCTTTTATTTGGCTTTATTATATTTTACCATAAAATCGATTTTGAAAAATCATGAATTTTCCCCTTGTATACCCTCGTCCAAAATTTGACTTTTTCGAAGAAAGCTAATAACTCTATGAAAAATAGAGCTAGAGTGACAAATAATGCCTCAAATAATAGGTATTTTTTTGCGTTATTTGTCTGTGACACTAACTATAAAATTTAACAATAAAAGTACTTCTAAAATTACCAAAAATTGATTTTTATGTTTTTGCTTTTTTTACAAAATTTTTGGTGACACACTTTTTCAATAAATATACCATTAGATACAAAATTAAATTTTATGTTAAGATTACTTAATAACGTTAGCCAGGTTACTATACATGTTTGCTGTCAACTTAGCATTTTAAAAATTTAGGATCGTTTTTATCCAATTTTTTCATTATCAGAAAATTTTGGATTTAAACTGCCGCCACACCTGAGATGTATGAAAATTCAAAAAAAATTCGCCAAAGTTATTATTTTTTTGCAATGCAATGATATGTAGGGGATGTTTAAATTAGAAAATATAGTACTGTAGTTGCAAATGGAACAACTCATCATTGTAATAAATTGAAGCAGGGTAGTGAAATAGTTTTGTTCAATTCAAATTACTTTAATTGGATTTACAAAAGTTTCTTGTATATTTATGAGGAATGAGGATTTACATTATATTTATTAAATGCAAGGAGAACAAATTCTTTGAACGTCTCGTTATTTATGGTTTTTATCATTTTAATCATGCAATATGTTGCATGGCAACGGTGAATTTTATTAAATTTACACAATAACATTTTTTACCTCTCCCTCTCAAATATTAAACTAAATACAAATATACTACAATCCAAAAGAAAACTAACATTTTCTCAAATTGTTAATGTGTATACAGTATGTTTTGTAATGAAACATATTTTGCTACGCCTTTTTATAAACGGGATTGCTTCCGTATGTATAACAGCGGCAAACACTTTACAACAATTACATGTTACGCGAATTAATTTTAACAGTTAGACTATAATAATAGATGAAATTGCATTGAGAACAAAGACGAGAAGAGTAGTAATATTATAATTGTAATTAACAAATTATATTCATTCTGTAAGTACAATAATATGTGAAAGGGACAAAAAAGGGACAATGGTGTAAGGTAAGCTTTAATTGAATGAGATGTCTGCTACGTGCATATAATAGACAATTTATTTTTTGGCCTGGGGTTATGAAGTTGTACTTAGATATACAGTCAAACCTCGATATAAAGGAGGTTTTTGTATCATGGATTAAGGATGTATGTGGTGTGATTATCTAAGATGCCTGAATTGTCGAAACAATAATAAAAAAAATAACAATTAAAGAAAAGAATATATTAATCAGTTTCTCAACTGTTATCAAAAATCAAAAATGATAGTGAAGTTTATTTAAGAAGTAAAATGTAGTTGCTTTTATATGTTTTTAATTATTATGGTTATCTCAGGGACCACACCAGCATAATTCCCTAAATTGCATCATGAGAATAATTATCCAGATATACCTTGAGGATTGTTCATCAATAATCCGGTCAAAGCAAATGCCATGTTGCGATATTGCGTGGCAGTATGGATGCTATGAGAATTAGAATTATTAACACTGTTAAAGTTGCCCTTTTTTAGTATTGTGAGAATTGCCCATTAATTCATGATTATAAATATAAGAAAAAGTCTGGAATATACTATGGTATTACAATAGAAAGAAATAGACAGATATAGCTGAATACAAACCATTGTTTATAGTTATAAGGTGTAACATATATGAATTTATGCCATTTAGTAAATTATACTATCTATGGATATGTTAAATTAGAGTTTCAATGTTACTTTAAATGTATATATTTAGATTTAGCAGTTGCTAATATTGTAGAAGGCGGCATAGATATGGTTGACATAACAATGCCTTTATTCCTTTCTTGAAACTGAAGTTGATCTGTGTTTTAAATTTGATTTAATTATAAGGGAGATCCTTGATATAAAGGACTTTTTAAAAGAAACCACGAGCGTCCTTAAATCGAGGTTTGACTGTACAAAAATGAGCAGAAACAATCCCTACAAATATTCTAAAGTAAAAAGCGTAATAAAATATACTTTTTTCAAGGAGACCTCAGTAAATATTATACTTTACTACAGCAAATCTCACATTTTATTAACATACAGCTTAATTCTAAATAGCTTTGACATATGTACAGTAAAATCGTACAATGGTCACCTGCATTATCGCCAAAATTTTAGGTATTATGGATGCACTAGGCAAAAAATCATAATTCACATACAATTCACCTAGGTGAATTGTATGTGAATTATTTTGAAGTTTTTATTTCGGGATTACATTCAAGAAGATATCGCATTTAATATCAGTACCCATTTAAAATATTGAATGGCCTATTTCCGAAGGAGAACGAATTAATAAATATCAGTATCAGTGAATTATTTGTGAATTATTTGTGAATTATTTGTGAATTATTGCTGACTTATATGTAAACTAAACTCTACGCTATTATGCACACTTTACATTATAAATGCTTTTCAATAATTTGAATAGCACTAGGCAGAAAATCGTAATTCACATATAATATATAATTCACCCAGGTGAATTGTTAGTGAATTATTTTGAAGTGTTTATTTCGGGATTACATTCAAGAAGATATCACATTTAATATCAGTGTTCAATTAAAGTATGAAGCAGTCTATTTGTGAAGGCAAACAAACTAAGTATATATTAAATTGGGAAATTTATATGTCTAATGTATAGCATAGTGTGAATTATCGTTACAATCCGGTTCTTTATACTATAGGTGTTATATAAAAATTTATAACAAAAAAATATGCTTTTTTTATTCTTGTTTACATGCCAAATAATCTATATAATGTAGAGATTTATATCCAAATCAAGTAACCATTAAATCCTATTTCTTTCTATTTTTTATGAAGCTATAAGTTGCGATGAGGCTTTCTTAATTCTTTATTCTCAAATAAACTAATATAGTAAAGTGTCTATTCTGAAATCTCAGTAAATACAAAAGAGGATATGTATGGTTGATGGGATAAAGATTGTATCCATAAGTCGTTGCATTTAGTCTTTTTTTTTATTGCCGCCTAAAATAAAAAGAGATGAAACAGAAACAATGCCAAACTTGAAAAACATTAAAAATTGAAGAGGAACTGTAACTTTTTTACTTCTTAAAAGAAAAATAAAGTATTTTTTCTACAGACGTGAAGTCAATTTCAAAGAGTTATATGATGGCTAAGACATGACTCAGT
>JAEPRC010000369.1:0-42530 GCA_016758945.1 Mucor plumbeus
AGTATTTAAAGTATCTAAAATAATCAATGTTTACACATACCAAATGTTCAAATTATGAAGTAATTTCAATATAAAAGCAGAAGAAGCAAAATGTATAGAAAAAAAGAAAGAAAAAAAGATAAAAAAACCAGCAAAAATTTTTCTTTTCATTATTCTACTTATAATATAAAGAAAAATGATAAATTGTGTTACTCCATGATACGAATGCTCAAAGGCACAAACCATTCTCTATATTTATTGAATATTTAAAGAATTGCTTAGGGCTAGAAAGAAATAATTTTTTATTTTTCTTACAGTGAAAATAATTGTAAGATATTACTCTCTCCTGTGATGTTTTTATCTTTTTCAATACGTATTGCACTTTTTATATAGTATTAAACAACACTTTTTCAATGTTAGTTCTTTTGAGCATGAGCCTAATTCATAAAGAATAAATGTTTTAATTAAACAACCATCATCTAGAATCAGCATTTTTATTCATCCAAATATTATTCACAATTTGTACGAATTTACATTCTCACTTTGTCTAGATTTCATTTTCGCTTTGTCTCAATGTACAACTACAATCGTCCAAAAAATCAATTGGAAATCGTCCAAATATTTTCCTAAAATGCCTGAATTTAAAGTTTAAATACTGTATTATTCAAACTTACCAAACTACAGGAAAAACATTCCAAACTACTTGCTTGCTGCTGACCAGAGCTGGCAGTAGATCCCATCCTCCGGCTTCCAATGACTCGTATAGAGAGAGACCATTGCTTACGATGGCGATTTGGTTGGCTTCCTCTAGGTAAACCACAGCCCTGTTCATTCCACCCGTCTGAGCTGTTTAACAAACGACACAGCATCCAATGTTTACAGATGCATACTCGTTTGTTTCTACCACAAACAATTGAGGATCCACTTTCTTTTCTGCTGAATAAGCTACCACAAAAAACAAAGAAGATCCCAAAGCTCTCAATTACTGCATGGATTATCCGTTGGCCTGTTATCTGTTCAATACTCCATGAGATGGACTATCTGGCCCATAACCAACTCTCGGTTCCTGCCCACAATCCCGGTAATCTTTTTGTTCAACAACTCTCCATAAATAGTTCCTAATTTCTAATATATTTATTATCACCCTCTTATTACATTTTACTTCTGCATTTTCCCAATAATCCCAATTGGGTTTTTTTCTATCCCTTATCACTTTTTGATCTGGCCAGGGCAAATAAAGCATATCAAAGATGCTACGTGCCCACTGGTCTTTTTTATTAAATTCATTATAAATAAAAATTATATGTTTAACCGTATCAAACTCGAGTTATGAAGGCGGGACTTAAATCATAAAACACCAATTTATGCGGACTATGTCTTAGAATTACTGAGAAAGTTGATACAAAATTTACCTTTTAGTTTATAACTCTTGCAGTTTTAAAGCAATCTCAAAGAGTAATATTTTAAAACAGGTATACAAAGGAGGAAAATAAATTTAGCAAAAATTCCAATTAAGTTTATACGTTATTTATAAAGTTATTTGCATTAAAAGCGTACAAAAACGCAGTTTCAATGGGATGTAACTCGATGTAGCAACCGTTTAAGCATATAGTTTATAAGCCAAAAATGATTCTTTCATTTAGTTTTATCATATTCTAACATAAAATCAATTTTGAAAAATCATGAATTTTCCCTTGTCTACCCTCGTCCAAAATTTGACTTTTTCGAAGAAAGCCAATAACTCTATGAAAAATAGCGCTAGAGTGGCAAATAATGTCTCAAATAATAGGTATTTTTTTGCTTTATTTATTTGTAACGTTGAATTTAAAGTTGTATTATAAAAGTATTTCTAGAAACACTAAAAACAGGTTTTTGTGTTTTTGCTTTTTTTGTAATATTTTTGGTGACAAAAGTTTTAAACAAGTATACGATTAGATGCAAAATTAAATTTTATTTTGTGATTAATTAGTAAAGCAAGCCAGTTTATTATACACTTTTGATGCCAATTTTGCATTTTAAGAATTTAGGATTGTTTTCGTCAATTTTTTCATCATCAGAAAGTTTTTAATTCAAAACGCCGCCACACCTAAGATGTATGAAAATTCAGAAAGAAATTGTCGAAATTGATATTTTTTTCGCAATGCAATGATGTATAGGGGATGTTTAAATCAGAGAATGTAGTAGCTACGAATGGAACAGCTTATTGTAAATTGAAACAAGGTAATAAAATAGTTATTCAATTCAAATACTATAATTGGATTTACAAAAGTTTCTTGTACATTTATGAGGAATAACGAATTACATTTATTGAATTCTGTGAAAAAAAATATTTTTAATAAATATTTTTTTATTTTTATTTTATATCATTTTAGCCATGCAATATGTTGCCTGACGACGGTGAATTTTATTAAGTTTACATAATAAATTTTGCTCATTCCTTCCAAATACTAGAATAAATATAAATATATTACAATCCAAAAGGAAAATCAACTTTTTTTCAGATTATCAATGTGCAAAAAACATGCACATTTCGTATAAAAATTTTCAAAACGGAGCATCTCCTTTTCTAACATAGTATTTACACTAAAATCTAGAACGAATGAAAAAAAAGTCAGGGTATAGCGAGGAAAAAGTTTTGGTATAATGATAAAGTTTGTGTTGCATCCACAGTTCTGTGTAGTTATCTTGGTTAAGATTATGGCACAGTTTAGTAGGACATGTTCTGTATTGCTGTGTAATATGTTATAAAGCTCAGTTAATATCGTGCAATATGGAATTATGGTATCACATAGGTTTGATTGGATATATAAATATGTACTTATTTAGATTAGTCTTAATTAAAGAAGCTTGGATATAAAAGAGATACTTTCCATCTTGTAATAAAGTTCTTTAGTTTTTGTGTGTGATTTAATTTAATCAGTTCCTTTATTAAATTATACATTTTTTCTTGCAATAATATTTATCTTAAATCTTGTGGCAATTCAGTTTGGATGGATGAAAATTGTGATTTAGATAGAGTAGGGGGGCCCAAAATGAAAACAAATTTGTTCAAAACAAAATTTTAAATTTTCAGACATCCAATAACATTGAAGGCCATTTTGGCTCCCCTAAATAAAACAAAAACAAATTTTAAAACAAAATAACAAAATTTGCATGAATTTTTTTGATAACAATATAACCACCCTTCTTATTCTTCTAAAAACTATATAATAAAATACCAAAAGCTCAACAAGATAAATAGCCAGAATAAAGAAACAGATACCCAAAATGAAGAGGCTGGTTAAGAAACTACTGATTATCATGAAGATGATGATCAAAACGAAATCAATGAAACTGAGGAAGATGAATGTACCGAAGCAGAACCTTGGATTATGGAGAATGGTATTAATGTTACAAACCTGTTCACTGAATATCGTCAACGTATCGAGCAGTTTGTTAACTCTGAAGGATTAATCCCATTTGAGACCCATGTGCAAGAGTTATCTGCCTTAAACCACATACTAATTCTAAAACCATTGCAACACAGCAAAATGATGAGAAAAGTGTTCACTGACGAGAATATCAAGCATATCATAAATGAACAAGCACAAATGTCAATTGACCTCTCGTTTGGTTTTACCAGTGAGGAATTGATGTAGCTAAACTTAATATTAAAGCCTTTAATAAGATCACCACTGATCTTTTGTTATTCTCCGACTCCTTAAATTACGAAAAACGCCGAGTCATAATAGGCATTGCATTTCTGTAAGTACTATCAATAACTCTTATATGTTGATTGATGTTAACATGGATTTTCTTTCTGTAGGATTTTAAAACTTCCTAGAGATCCAATCGTAGATGTCACTGATATTTCTGAATCAGAATTGTGGAGTATCTATTTCGACCCTTTATTATCTGCCATTATATCCGATAATGAAAGAAACACACGCTTACAATGGTTAAACAAGCATGCTGAGGACAATCGTTTGACCCGACGCATCAATCACATTGATCGACCAGTTACAGTTTGGTGCCCATCTTGGGTTTGGCAAAGTGAAAATTACCCAGCCGACATGTGACAAAGCAGCGCTTTGCAGCGACTTTTTACGTTTAACCCATCTAACCAAAGAATGCCTAGATAATCACCTTTTAGATGCTTCATTTAGCTTTCGAATTTATGGTAGGTACACTTCATTGTGATAACTATACAGAATTTTTTATTTCGACCTATTACAGGCTTCTCTGTTTCGTTTTATATGACTCGATTACCCTATCATAAACTATACGCAATGACTGAACTCGGTAAAATACAATTTCCAAAATCATTAAACGATATATCCGCCTTCTGCTGCACCAAAAACTTGCAGTTTCTAGCCCAACTTACAAATGCCTTCTGGAGCCAATGCAAGCCTAGTCTCTCTCCTTCGACCATCAAAGAAAGATCAACAAAGTCTGTCAATATTAGTCTTCTTTATGAGTTTGTGGATCCCCACAAAAACCGTAAAAGAGCTTGCCATGATTTCTTCGGATAGTTGACTTTATCTTTTTTCATTTTCTCTCACATTTACATACACACTTATGTCCCCATGCGTTCGCTTTTCATTTTCTCTCACAGCTGCATACACACTTATTTCCCTATGCGTTCGCTTTTCATTTTCTATTTGCTCATTATAAATTAATAAAGAAATGAACTGCTTATTACAATAATTAATTCTAGGTAGAAGAAAATATGTTTCAGCAAGTTTAAAGCTTTCCTTTTTTGTTTAGATATTCTATAAGTCAACAGCCTTTAAGCAATAACAAAGTGCGTATATAGATTGTTCAAGGAGAGAAATGAGTGTATCCAGTGTATACTATGTAGAGTGAGAAGAAAAATAATCGAAAACATGTCAAACACAATGAACTTGGATCAAAAGCTTAATCTTGAAGAATTTTGATGACAATAAAAGCGAGTTTTGGATAATGCAAATGCGAAGATTGAGCTGCTACCAAAACAAACCATGGCCCAATGAAAAAGTAAACATTGAACTTTTAAAAAACGAGCTTTGGCCAGAAACCAAAGTGAACTTAGTTTATTGAAAAGCGAACTTAGTTTATTGAAAAGCGAACTCAAATCAATCTCTCAAATAAGTCAATAAAAAATTGAACTATTTTTTTAAAATCACCATTCAAATTTATAAATTAACCAATATTTTCCAGCTTCACTGTACGTTGAATCCACAACTTTAATGTATGTCAACTTTATCAAAAAGAAATAAACAATTAGGCAGTTTAAACTAGATAATTTCGTAACTCCACCTTCTATAAATATGTAGTGATTAATATAAATGAGGTGCATCCACCTGTTTAGAGATTGCATATCCGGAATTCTATTTGTTTAAAATAAAAAAAAAAAAGAGAAGCCACGACCAAGTTCTGCCTCATTAGTAAGAACTAGGGGATTTCTATTTGAAAAGTATCTTTGCCTTGTCTAACTGATCGAAAAAAAAAAAAAGAAAAAAAAAACTTACTAACAATTAGTAATTCTAGCTTCAACGACCGGGGATGAGAATTTAGAAATTAAAAATTACATTGTGCCACCATGATGTTATTATAATAGCTGTTAAGTCTAAAATCAGATTTGAAGGTCAAGGTGTATATAAACCAACATGAAGCAAAAATAATTTTTTTTTATTTCCTTTGTTTCCTTTGCTTTCTTTATTTATATTTATTATATAATATTCGCATAAATTATAAAATGGTTTTTTTTTCATCTTTAAAAAACTTATTCTCTCGTAAAGATAAAAAAACATTAAATACGTCAAATTTACGAAACATCGCAAAGAAAAAGGCTCTTACTTGCAGTGATAGTCAACAAAATAGTAAAAATTCAACTGCTGTCAACAGTCCTGTAAATTCAGTAACAAACAATTCCTGCAGTGGATATAATTTTCAATTTAAAGATGGTAGAAGATATCATGCTGATTCGGATGTAGCTTATATACTTCCAAATGATGATGATGGTAACAGTTAAAAAAAAAAAACTTATTTGAAAATATACTGAAAATAAGTATCAAACATTTAGAGGCTGATCGAGTACATCAGCAGCATTGGATTCTTCAATATGCATTAAAAAGGTAAACATTGTAGACAAATTCATGCATTAACACTCAATTTAAATGACATTATTTGTTAGTAATTTCCAAGCACCTTTATCAGATGCATTAGAAAAAGGAATTACAGTTCTTGATTCAGGTTGTGGACCTGCTACTTGGACATTTGAAATGGGTGAAGCTTGGCCCAATTCAACTTTTCATGGAATTGATGCTTCATGCGTATTCCCTGAAAATATTAAACCTGCAAATGTCGAATTTGTTATTAGTAACATCGCAAAAGAAATCCCATACCCTGATAATACGTTTGATTATATTCATCAACGATTACTACTTCTAGGTCTTACAAATGATGATTGGGAAAATGTAAGATATATAATATTAAAATGTAGCCTAAAATTCATTATAATCTTTCGTAGGCATTAAAAGAATTATTTCGTGTTTTGAAGCCTGGTGGATATATAGAATTAGCGGAGGTATTCATTCAATTAATTTTTATGCAAAATTAGCTTTTTTTTTTTGTTTTTTCTCTCTTTACTAACCTCTGTTATAAAGCCTGATTTGCAAGATTTAGAAAATATGGGACCAATTTTAAGGAAATTGCAATATACTAGTATGTAATTTATGAAATTAATTGATTCTTTTTTTTTTTTTTTTTTTTTGGCTAAGATTGTACAAACTTATAGTGTCAGATATGCTCAAAAGTAGAAATATGCCAAATAAAGTAGCATGTGAGCTAGAGAGTCGATTAATTAAAGCTGGTTTTGTGAATCAAAAATTAAAAATAACACCACTGAAATTAAATCACACTGATAAAGCAGGCACATTACTTTGGTATGAAACGCTCTCTGTTGTGCTTATTTTATTTTGTACTAACTTTTTGATATCAAATAGGGATGATTATAGACAAGCATATCTTAATGTAAGACCTGTTATGGCCATGATTGTGCCTGAATGGGAAGATCCTGAAGTTTATGAACAATATGTTACTGCTTGTGGTTTAGAAGCTGAAAAAAACAAGAGTAATGTTAATTGGTACTCTTGCTATGCACAAAAGCCAACTCAATAAAGAACCCTACGCTCCGCAATTTGGTTATGCGCAATTAAACTACCCTATTATATCCTTCATACATCCGTCAGTAAATTCGCTCTGACAACATAATTATATCAAGTTACAACGCAAACGAAATAATAGATTCTAATATCAAATCTTATTAGCTGGTTTTACACAAAATTTTGAAATAAATAAAAAAAGTACTTACATGCTTAGCAGTTAAAATAAATTTTTCCAATTGGTATGTTGTCGATATCTGGGTAACATGGATAAAAAAAAAAGCTTTAAATATGCAGTTGAGTAAATGTAGCAAATAAAAAAAAAAGTGTACCACCATCATGCATTAAACTACTAATAAAAATATACACAAACCTTGAGTTTTGATAGATTTAATTAATTTAGAGTCTGATGCATTGATATTTACAAATAAAGCCCTCATGAATTGCATTTTAACGAAGATTTGTGTAACTAAATGTTATTGTTTTACCAAAATAAGCATAAATCTCCAGTTTAAACAGCGTTAACTTTATGGTTAGGCATTTTCTGATTCTCAGACCATACCAAATGATTACTCTAGCTCAAAACATGTATTATATTGCGTTTTTACAACATTTTTTTTTCGACGATCTTTCTTCAGTTTTTTCCCTTACCATACCTCATCCAAAATCCATAAAATAAACATTTTGCGATTTTTTACTTCAAAATCGAGACTTTTTACTTAAAACAAAGTGATTAAATAAGCTCCCTCTTTCATTGTGAAACGGTTAATTAAAGAGTGCACGCAATTTTTTTGACTTTTTACCCAAAAATAGTTATTTCTTAAACCTAAAATCAAGCAAAATTTTGTGGGGTCAAATCTTTCATGAAATACCCCATTCGATGCGCTACGCAATTATCTACATGTCTAGCTATAATATTATAACATGATTGATATCCCTATTTTGGGAAAACTATTTAGAAACTGCCAAGAAATTTTCAAATTGACAGAAAACGATGATCCGCAATCTAATTGCAAAAAAAAAAAAAAAAAAATATTAAAGCGCCGAACGACCTCGCTTTGCATGGCTTGAATTTTCTCATCAGAACCATCGAAGTTCTTTAGGAATAATACCACAGAAACTATCTCAAACCAAATCTTTTACTTTTTATCCCTTCTATTTTTCAAGAGCTTTCTGTAGTAAATGTAGTATCTGAAGAACCCGCATTTCTGGTATTCCAGCTAAAATGTCAGACAACTCAATGGAAAAAGAGGAAGAAAACATGAAACATCGTATCTTTATGGTATCATTTAAAATCATATTGCGAAAAGTTGGAAACCTACTGATTGATGAAGCAGTTCTATGCAAAGTGAATGTTGCATTAAATAGTATACCTAATAATATTATGGATATCTAACCGGCTGTTTTCATATTGAAGGTTTTCCAATTGAAACTATCCTTCCATCAGATTTTCGAATGAAATTTGTCACCAAATTTTCTGCAAAAAACTTAAAGCAGCTCTTTCAGAGCCAACAGCAAATTATAACAAGCATAAATAGTTTAGACGCCTTGATCATGATAAACCTCTTCAAGAAGAATTTTGTTCTACCTCCAATGATACTATTGTCCCTATTAAAGAAATTCTCTCTTTCATTGAATTTTTAGAGAGAGAGAAAACACAGAAGAAGTAGAATCAGACGATTGTGGTGTAACAAAGGGACAAATTTCAGCTCTGAAAGCTGCTATAAAAAGATTTTATGTTTAAACAACATTGTAAGACCATTACCAATGACCATTTCACAAAAGAGATTTCAGATATTACTCCTTCTAAAGCTATTTTATGTTTGATGTTATAAAACACATTGATTTCGTGTATACCAACCAAAGAAAATTACGGCCATGTTGGATTTCAAATTTCATTCATATTGTTAGCTAATGATGTGTTTCGATTAGCAGGATAAAGTAAGCTTATAATGTACTTGCGCCCCACATTCTATTTGCAGTTAATAATTTGATGGCTGCAGTGAATTACTGCATTCAGTTTTTGTTCAGCATAATAATAATATTAATTACAGGTAATGCTATGAAAAACTGGTCAATTATACTTGAATTGTAATTAAAAAAAAAAAAAAAAAAAAAAAAAACGCCGAAGAATTGTTGTGTATTTTAATATAAAGTTAATATTTCTTCAATTTATGTGAATGATACAAGCATGAATCAAGGTTATATGAAAAGGCAATTAAAAACCCTCTGTTGCCTGCCTTTTTCCAGAATACAACAGTTAATTTCTAAGCACATTTCTGCTATTTTCATTAATTTTGATTTGAACGAGTAAAGAAATTTATCTCTGATCTAAGATTCAACAATAATTTCATCATTTAACAATAACCTACATTCTAAAAATTCTGCATATTATGCATAATACGAAAAAAAGTATGCAAGTCAATGCAAATGTGCATATCAATAATAGAAAAAAAAAAAAAAAAAAAAAACTCTATTTTCTTTTTTCATCTTGAATCAAGCATCAATTTTGAAAAGTTTGATCAAACAAATAAAATGTTGATGCGGTGGTTTATGTACGACCTACCGACAAGATTACTGTAACAAACAATTCTCAACTAATTATAAATTTGTACTCAATTAGAAGTAAAATTAACAAGCGTAAACCTTGAAATATTATCTAAATACATTTGAATAGATAGTACCAAACATAATATTTCAAAATTTCTCTATAATTAGGATATACCAAAAGAAATTAATCAAGTATTTTTAGTTGATAATCAACACAAATCATGACACATTGGTAAAAAAGGGAAAAAACAAAATAGCGAAATTTTCCTAAACATCATACAAGGAAAACGTAATCTTCCTTCATCGCTTCCTTCCTCCCTTCCTTCCTTTTTTCTTTCCATTTCCTTTTCATTTGGATTTTCTTTTATATATATATATATCCCTTCAAAAAAAAAAAATGACAATAAGTTGGTCATTGCCTCTAAAAGTATTGTATTCAGTTGCAATTTCATGTTTTTTTGTTGTTCCAGCCTTGGTAGGCTATGCACTACGATTAGAAATTACACGAAGATCATTTTGGGTACTTGGTGTATATGGCTTAATTGTATTTTTATTCATTTTCCTGCAACTTGTTTTCGCCACATTGAATCGAATTATGGTTTACAGATATAAAAATAAATTACCAGATGCAGTTTCACGATTTCAACATATGAAGCATCAATCCATCAACGAAAAAGTAATTCAAATGGATTGTTTGGATCAAAAAGATCTTCCCGAAAAAACCTCAACGATTCCTTCTAATGAAGCTTCTTCATCATCTGCATCTACATCTATATCATCTACAGTTTCACAAAACAAACCAACATCTAAAAAAGAAGGAAGGCCTGCCACAACTATGGGATTAGCTGTAGTAGGTTATCGTGAAGAACCTACATTATTTACAAAATGCTTAGAATCTATAAAAGAACTCAATTATCCTGATGCGTTCAAGGTTATTGTCGTTATTGACGGCGATGCCCCAGAAGATAGAGAAATGGCAAATCTCTTTCAACAGATATTCCCGCAAGGTCCTATAATGGTTTTACCAGAATTATTATCTGATTCATTTGAAAAGATTAGAAAAAACGCTCGAGAACAACAACAACAACAAGGAGAAGGAGAGCAAACAGAAAAAACAACAGTATTAAAGCCTGATTATGACCAGTTATTAAGAGATGCATTTACATTACCAACAGACACAACTCCCGTTTGTTATATGCAACCTCATCGTGGTAAACGCCATGCCATGTATACAGCATTTCGAGTGCTAATGGCTGCTGGGTGTGATGCTGTCATGTCAACAGATTCAGATACAAAATTTGATCCTAATGCAATGATTGAAATGGAAAGAGCTCTTTACTGGTTTCCCAATATTGGTGCAGCTGCTGGGGATGTTCGTATTTGGAATTCCTCTGATAGTGTACTTTCATTTATGTCTTCACTACGTTACTGGATGGCTTTTAACATTGAAAGAGCTGCACAAAGCTTCAATCGGTGTGTTACATGTGTATCAGGTCCTATGGGTATTTATAGATCACATGTATTAAGAGAAATCTTGGATGATTGGATTGTTCAGAGTTTTTTGGGCATGGAATGTACTTATGGTGATGATAGACATTTAACTAATCGCGCTTTACTTCAAGGATATAGAGTAGTTTATACACATTTGGCTTTTTGTGAAACAGAGACACCTACCGCTTTTTTACGTTGGTTCAAGCAACAAACAAGATGGTCCAAGAGTTTCTATCGTGAATTGTTTTGGAATGCTCGTAGTCTTCATAAGCATAGTCCTTGGATGGCGGCAGAACTCTTTTATCAAGGCATTTATCCTTTTGTATTACTGTTCTCTATCTTTCAAATCTTGTTTAGTAAATCACCATTTGTTCTCTGTGTATGGTTAATATCACTGCTTGCTATTGCTTGTATTAAAACTCTCTATTCTCTGATTGTAACCCGTAATTTTCGGTTCTTGGCTTTCCCACTGTATTCATTATATTATATGTTTGGTTTGGTGCCTGCTAAATTATGGGCTATTATTTCTTTATGGGATGTTGGTTGGGGTACATCTGCAAGATCAGCAGCCGAGCTTAAACGGGAAAACGTATTCTGTAGTCAATTAAAAGAAGCACTTCCCATTTTAGCTTGGCTGGTTTTATTATTCGGTGGTATTGCATTCAATATTTCTATCTTTGTCTTGAATCCAGATCGTATCAGCGGTTTGGACTTTTTCGGGTTTGGCAGTGGTTTGTTGTCAGATCCTAATTCTATTGTATTTTACCCTAATCCAAATAACACTATTACTCCATAAAATTATTTAAGAATAAAATTTTTTTTTATTTAAAGAAATTCTTGTGAGTCGCTATTTGGGCATGATATGTAATTTTTATATAAATTACAGTTATTTTAACATAAAATTTAGTAAATAATACTTTAGATGTTGAACTTTGTTATGCTAATTTATGTGATCCTATTCTATGCTTTAAGCATGCTTAAAAATTCTTTAATAAAAAAAAAAAAGAAGAAAAAAAAAAAAAAAAAAAAGGACAATGGGAAACATTTAGATTTTGCTAGCTTTATTCAATAATGGTATACAGTAACAATCTTGTCTCGGTAATATTTCAATACCAAACCAAGTTGTCTTCTTGAAATACCTTCGCGATAAATTATTTCTTCAATATGGTGCTGTCCATTCATGTATGATTTCAATCTTTCAAACAACTCTGCAACTTCTTTTGGTGCTCTTTCATAAGTCAATCTCTTTAATCTATTCCATTCAGGATCATTATTTGCATTTGAGTTATTAGGGCTTGATGAAATTGTGGTGGAATTCTCTTGTTGAGAACTATCACCCAGTTGTGAACTACTATCATATTGTGATTGAGGTGTTTCATTACCAGATTTTTTATTTAGGGGCACCAAGAGAACTAAATACATGTGTAATTGAACGACTAAATCTTTGCGGATAAGATATGTAATGGCTTCTAAATATTGATTTTTCAATTCTTTAACATGATATACTAGATGATATTGTTGAGCATTGGATAATTTTGATAGTAATACTGGTAAACTAAGATTTGGTATATGCAATTTGAAATCAGCTTCTAGGCTTGTAATGCTAAAAAAAAAAAAAAAAAAAAAAAAAAAAAAAAAAAAAGACAATGCAAGATTAGAAAATCAAATGAATTTTGATAATACAAATAAACTTACTCGTCTAGTTTTGCAGTCGGTGAAACAACATAAATATTTCTTGTACTAATAGTATGTATTAGCTTTGCTTTTCGCCAATAGATCAAATGTGCTGCTAGACGATATATTTGTGCGAGGGAGCAATCCAATAAAAGATGTAATTCCTGTAAGCTTTGAGTGGGTGTTAAAATTTGAACTAATTGTACTAAGGTAGGGCTTGCATCCAAAGGCATATTTTTCAATACTTCTTCAGGATCTTCTAATAAAAGTAGTGTATGATATGGACATAAAACTGGATAGTTATCGTATTCATAACCTGCTACACTATAAATATCCATCAAGGATGATCCAGTATAGTTATCTTTTGCTCTTTGTGTTGAAGACATGAGACTTTCTCTATCTGCAGTCATTGAAGATTCACATGGATTATTCATGCCAATTACAGGTATTTGTAACGATAAATCAATAAAATCGTTTATAATGACATGAGCAGCTGTGTTTGCTGAAATAGCAGTGTATATTTGTCGAATATCTCTTGCTAATGATGATTCTCGTAAAATTTCTCGCATTACTTGATCGTAAGGAATGCCTAGAGTCAAGAGTTAGTTTCTTGCACTCTAATTCAACAAAATTTCATACCTTTATTAAAGGCTTCTTCTTTTAAGCCAAGTACTTTTTCAATTTCTTCTTGTACATATCCACATCGAAGTTGTTCATATCGTAATGCAGATGAATATCTTAAAATAACATTTTTATAAATGGTTTCTACTTGAGCATTTAATTCTAAATCAGGTGGAGTCATAACAAATACAACATGAAATAATGTCATATGAATTGATGTTGAACTGGGGAATGTATCTGACACTGATTCGTCATCATTTTCATCATCATCATCATTGTCATTCGGTGTATCTTCATTTGTGTCATCATTAGATAAAGGTCGTTTACTATTATATGAAGATGGAGATGTTAATGGTTGTTGAGATGGCGTAGGTGGGGTTGGTTGTGTAGTTGGAGAATTTAATTGTGATGGAAGTTTAGGTGATAATGGAGATGTCATGTAATCAGTATCATGATCTTCATTATCCATGGGCTGTTGCTGTTGCTGTTGCTGTTGCTGTTGCTGTTGCTGTTGCTGTTGCTGTTGCTGTTGCTGTTGCTGTTGTTGTTGTTGTTGTTGTTGCTGCTGCTGTTGTTGTTGTTGAGGAGAACTTAAACTGACAGGATGCCCTACAAATGTCAAATCATCCATGCTCAATTGAAACTTTCTATCACATAATGGCGATTTAGGTGCAAGTGCATCAGCTAAAAAAGAAACATCGATATTGAAAATAGTATCACGCCCAGCAAATATGTCTTTTTTTGTATTATCATTAACTGTATAATTATTGTTTTCGTTGTTATTATTATTTTTATTACTTTTGGACGCATTTGATGAACGTCTACTTTCTTCTGTATCATTTTGAGATATTCTAGTAGCCATAGAAGAACCTACTGTGAAGTCTTTGGCGTAATTATTTGAATGTCTATTTGATGATGGTCTTTGAGGATCTGGTGGATAACTAAAAAGAAAATGATGTCCTCTTGTTGAATTTACGACGAGTAAGATAGCTAGTAATGAACTCATATTCTTTTGTAGTGTATTATTAAACCAGGTAAAGACAAATAGGTTTTCCTCCCAAGAATGGCATTTCCCCTCCATTGATCGTTAAAGTCCCGCAGTTGTTTTGCTATTACTGTGCTTAATATGATTGTGTGGATGTCATTTCGTAAATTTCTGGCTTTCTTCTTTTCTTCAACAGCCTTTTTTTTTTTCATTCTTATTTTTTAGTTTTTTTTTTTTATATTTACTTGTAAAGCAAAAAGTAACTTAAAAATTTGATTCTTTATTGATATCTGGTATGTATTTCGTTTGTTGTCAATTATGTTTGTACAATGTGTAAAAATTCTTGAAATACTTTTTAAAATGAAAAAAAGTGCGGATATCCTAAAAACTAACTTTCCTTATTCAATAAAAAAGGTATTTATTCTACAAAAAATGATGTTATATAAGCTTGTCGTTCTTGGTGATGGTGGTGTTGGAAAGGTAGTTTTTTTTCAAAAAAAAAAAAAAAAAAAAAAAAAATATTACAAACTTTTCGAATCTGTTTTGTTTTACTAAATTTGTTATTTATTTGCTGTTATATTTACCTTGTATAGACTGCACTAACAATCCAGGTATTATAACACATTGCATTCCAGCATTTGTATATTTTTTGCTTTAACCGACTTATTTTTTCATTTGATTTTAGCTTTGTTTGAATCATTTTGTTGGTAAGCATTTAAGTGGATTTGTTTTTGTCTTTTAATGATTAATGTCGTTATCATTTTTAGAGGTAATTTTTAGAGTTGATTGGATCAATTAAAAGAACGACTATCATTATGAGAGAATATTCACCCCTATTTTATTTTTCACACTCATAAAATATAGACATACGATCCTACTATTGAAGATTCATATCGTAAGCAGGTGGTAATTGATGATCAACCCTGCATTTTGGAAGTATTAGATACAGCAGGACAAGGTAAAAACAGCTATTTGGAGTTTTATTAATTTCATATACTCATAATTTAAATTAGAGGAATATACTGCATTACGAGATCAGTGGATCAGGTAAAAAAAAAAAAAAAAAAAAATAGAACTTTTTCGAAATTTTGTTGCCATGGCCACTTACTTTTTTTTGGTTTTTGTATCTGAAAATCATATAGGGATGGTGAAGGTTTCTTGTTGGTTTATTCAATTACATCTCGATCAACTTATGATCGGATTGAGAGATTCCGTGATCAAATTTTCCGAGTAAAAGATGTTGATAACGTACCATTAATGTTGGTTGGAAACAAATGCGACAAAGTGACAGAAAGAGAAGTTACACGAGAAGAAGGATACGCAACAGCAAAAAGATTAGCTTGTGATTTCATCGAGACATCAGCAAAAACATGTGTCAATGTTGAGAGATCTTTCTATCAAGTAGTCAAGGCTATTCGAGCTCAAAGAGAAGGTTTACGTGCAGGACCAAAAGGAAAGCCCAAGAAGGAAAAGAAGAGCAAATGTTTGATTTTGTAATTCCTCCTTTTTTTTTGTTTTTGCACAATACACAATAAATCAAAAAATATCACCATCATATACTGCAAAACAGCATTATTCTTTTCTTTTTTTCTTGTAGTGACGTATTTGCATCCCAAAGAAAATAGATTTTCCGAGAATTATATAAATTTCTAATTTGATTTTTTTGGATTTTTCTTTTTCTCTTTTTCTGTTTCAATAAAAAAAAATGGGTAAAGCACAGAGTAAACTTAGTCCAGAACAACTCACTGATCTTCAAAAGTGTACCTATTGTAAGTATTTATCATATTTTATTTGGTTTTTACGCTAAACTATCTATTTTAGTCGAAAAAAAGGAATTGCAACAATGGTAGATTTTATATTTATATCGATATAATTGTATTTTAAATGACAACATTGTTATTAGGTACAAAGGTTTTTTAAAAGATTGCCCTTCTGGTCAATTGGATAAAACCGAATTTCAGAAAATATACAAACAATTTTTTCCTTTTGGCGATCCATCTCGATTTGCAGATTATGTATTCAACGTATTTGATGGTGATAAAAATGGAATGATTGATTTTAAGGAATTTATTGTGGCATTATCAGTAACAAGCAGAGGTCGAGTTGATGAAAAGTTATATTGTAAGTCTATATATTACCTCTCCTTGTTTATTAATTTAAAAATAAATAACCTTTTTTCTATTATAAGGGGCTTTTCAAGTATGTTGATTTATGTTGTTTATTTATTATTACAACTAAAATACTAATTTAAATTTTATAGCTATATGATATTGATAATGATGGTTATATTACCCGTGAAGAAATGCTACATATAGTAGATGCAATTTATAAAATGGTAGGAAGTATGGTTAAATTACCACCAGATGAAGATACACCCGAGAAACGTGTTAGTAAGATTTTTGATTTAATGGATAATGTAAGTTGTGATGGATATGAATACACAGAATACAATCATTAAAATTATATACAACTTGATCTGATATTAGGACAAGGATGGTAGACTATCAATGGAAGAATTTAAAGAAGGATCAAAGAAAGACCCAACAATTTTGCAAGCTTTAAATTTATACGATGGCATGGTTTAAGCCAAATAAACATTTTATATAGTTTTTTTTTCTTTTTGTTTATGCGGACATAATGTGCATGAATTCATATATTTCAATTATCACTTTCTTTTCATTTTTGATTTTATAACAAGGTATAATAGCCCTGGGTTTACATGTTGTATTATTCATGTTAAAAGCGGCCCAATTATCCATTTAAAGCAACAATTAATATGTAGGCGGTTAAACCTGGATATTTTTGTTACAAAAATCTCAATACGTCATGAAAAAATCATTGAATACCGAATTAATGCTCACATTTTACCATCATTTCGTAAGCTTTAGTGATAATGTTACACCCAAAAATATTGCAGTAATTGCCACAGATAAGTCTAAGCCCTAATATTGTTGTACAATTGTCATTTGATACCAGATTTATGAATTCAATTGGGCTTGGAACAGCAACAACTTTTTTATTTAAAAAAAAAATGAAACTTTCTTAGATAGCAAAGATTGCTATTAATGAAACAAGCTCTAAATTCATAGTTTTAAAAGAAAATAAAAAATTCAACATGAAACTTAAGATGTCTGGTAATGACATGAACGTAAAATTTACTTTTAAACCGCTTTTCATAAAGCTAAAAAAATCCTTTAGATAATTAAATTTAGATCTATTTGCCCAAAATGGGTGAATAGTATCTCAAAATAGTATAATCTAAAAAGACCTGTCAGGTCAGGTTAAATTGTATTGAATTTTAAATCAAGATTAAGTTTGTCAGATTCTATAATTCAGTAGCGTTTTCACTTCAAATTCAGACGAGAATGTTCGTTTATTTTTTACTGAAACGGAAATAAAATTTGGATGAAATAAGAAATGTGATTTCAGATCAAGCGAGGGTCGAATTTACACCAAATTTAAGTTGGTTTGAAATGAATATGAAGCAATGTATTTCTGGATCATCTCCTTAATTGTAAACCCCGAAATTTGGCCACAATAAAATTTTAACAGATGGAAACAAATGTTGGAACTTACAACAAGTTAATACATAGTTGTATCATATTTACCATTAATTGGCTGATTAAATACTTTGTAATTACCGATCGATACATTAAAATTCAATATGGTATATCGCTTCCAGCAGTAGCTACATTTTTTTTATCATCTCTCTTTTTTTACATCCTATCAAGCCTAAATTTTAAATAAGATTCCAGCAGTAAGAACGGGCAGAGCCAAGCAAACAATTTTTTTTTTTTTTACAAACACTATTTACTTCAAGAAGGTGCTGCAGCTAAAATGCAAGAGTTGTAAAAAAAATTGGGCACTATAGCAAGAATTACTACAAATGTAGGCTTTATAAAGAATACAAAGCAGATGATGGTGAATGTATCTTTACATGTAAATTACCAAATATTTATACTAGTCTATTAAAAACTAATATCGCATTTTACAAAACCGCTTTCTCACTGTATCAAATTCTTTTTTTTTTTTTTTTTTTTTTTTTCACTTTAAGTTTTGTTTTCATTGCATTCAAATTTTACCATCAATTCATCCCAGCTTTTACTTACGTTGTCTGAATTTAAAGTAATCGTACTTAATGGAATTTGTCTCCTACACTATTATTTACTATCTTTGAAACATTTATTGCATAAAAGGCCTTGTTTAATCAGAAACATTATAAAATTAAAACACATGCCAATTGTGATGTTGTTAATAAAATAAAAAAGAAGTTTTACTAATTGTATAGATGATGTGGTATAATGCATAAAAAATAGAGTTAATGTCTAATATGGTTATATGCCTATTGTTTTTGAAGAATAACGATAAAAACAGAAATAAGAGCAGTAAGGGTAGCAGTTGACCCAACAATGATAATACCACGGCTTGCAGGAAAATAACCTTTTGTCATGGCAACTTGAGAGTGAAAATAACGAATAAATGCAAATACCATATAAAACATGCCAATAACAATGAAAGCCATTCCCATAGGTTTACCAATAGACACTAAATCATCGACCATCTCAGGATTTTTTAATGAATCTTTATCTAAGCGAAATAACTGTGTAATAGCTATAAATATCAGGAGATTTCTTCAGTTATTACCATATGTTCAGGTACTTTTTTCTGTTCCAGTGTTCACTTACCAACGCCGATAGAAATGATTGATAAGCTCGTTCTAACCCAGGCCAAGTAGGTACGTTCATTGGCTAAAAGTAAAAAGAAGTGATAATATTTGAGACATTTGTTTTTGTGTTAAGAGAGAAGACATTTCTGTAAAACATACCCATATGATCTCTAGCAACAGCCACTGAATTTTCTAAATAAAGAGATGATGAAAAAAGATCAAAAAACTTTTCTAAGCGTTGAACATAGGCCACACTATCAGTAGGTTGACGCTGTGGTTTGATTTTTATATCAACCATATCTTCATCATCATCTTCTTCTCCCTCCTCATTAACCATAAAATCATGAAGTGTGTCAGTTGTGCTGTCGTGAGACATGCGACGCTGCGATGATATAAATTCAGCATCGTCAGGTCCAACGGAGCGAATTGACTGAGAAAATGATGAGCAGCGATGTATAGAATTTGAATCTGCTGGTTTATGGTATAAGGGATCTAAAGTTTCGGGACAAGCTAAATAAACTTGTCTAGTTTGAACAGTTGAGAGAAGAGGCTTTGATTCAGACATTGGAAATATATTAATTAAAGATTGAAATAAATAAGAAAATAAAAGAAATACATGCAATTTGTTTGATTTTCATAGAGTTTTTATACACTGATTTTCTATTGAAATGGCGATTTAACACCTTTTTATGAATCCCAACCCCCCTTAATTAGAAACATTTAGACATCACATGTTTTAGATCTATAGAATCAATGGTTTATACAGTATTTAATATATAGCACAGCCTTTCATAGACTAGATGTATTTTTACTATTTGATTGAAGATTAATTTAGTGATAAATAGACAACAGATCGTAGTAGATGGGCATTATTTTCATATTGAAGCTGTTTTTATATTATGTTCCTGAACATCCATCAGGCAGAGGGTTTACCATATGTCATTTGACGCTTTTATTCAACTTTCAATTTCTGTACAAAATTTAAGGGCCAAGAGATCTTCGCAGTTTATCACTTATAAAGTCATTTGGTGATAGATCACCGTATCTTTCACTGATTTAAGCTTTCTGTAGCCTTGTGTTTTTATTTATTTAGTTTATTATAACTCTATAAAGCAGACTCTATTCAAAGCGGCTATTGATCACTCAATAGTTTGTAACACACTGACTTCGTATTTCCAACAATTGCGCAATTTTATTGCTCATTGTAAAATAATTACTACAAAAGGTAATTCTATCTTTCTTTCACGGGAAAACTTAATTTGCAAAGATGGTATTAGAGTGTTTATCGAATAAAAGGGAACAGGTACATATGAGTATTTTATTCTCTCGTGATCAATTATATGCAATCACTGGTTGCTTGTTGCTTTTAGGTTTTTTTTTTTGAGTACATCTTTTATGTAATAAATTGACCACTGCCATGCCCATATTCGTACGACAATGATAGTGTACTAAAACATGCAAATATGTTCAATCATTGAGATAGATAAAAATGTATACAGTTTAAATTATGGTACAACCTCTGTTCCCACAAATTTTAAATGTCTGTGTAATGGTCATTGTTACTTTTATACAATACATGAACATAGTAGTTATTCCAGCAGACATTGAAAGATGTTTAATTTAAATTACAAAATGGTTTTTAATTGGCTTGGATGATTTAACGGTTGTATATCAAAAATACCCAAAAGCAAGCATTGATATCGCAACATCTTTGAACAATAAGTAATACTTTTATGCATTGCTTTGTATCCGAAATGGTCTAATATGCTTCCTGTTTCTGAAATTATTTAACTTTCATGAAAAATTGAAAAAGACATATAATTCACAGTTTTTTCCTTAAAAACTGGGTCTCACTTTTCGTCCCTGCTCTACTTTTTTTTTTACTACATAACATTAACAAAAGATTATATAGCTATGTAATTTCGACGTTCAAGTTTAATCCAAGATTGCGTTTCCAAATACATACTGTCTTCAACAGCTGGTATAACTTTTTTAGTGTTAATGTTTCAGATTTTTACAAGTATTTCACTGCATGAAAATATTCAAAGCTTTGAGTCTTAACATCTTTGAAAAAATTAAAATATACTGATCCTTTTTAGTATAAAACTTATTTGTTTGAAACTGCTCTATAAACTGTTTAAGTAAAAAATTTGAACCACTTTTTTTTCTTATAACCTTTTTTTGACCATTTGCAGTAAGTTACAGAATATACACTATATTGGCCAACATTTTTCTTACATTTATATCATAGACCACATTAAGCTTTGCCATATTCAATTTTGTTTTTTTCCAAAAAATTAATTTTTCGTAGAGATATCCTCAAAAATGTGAACAAAAAAAAGTACCCTCTCATTTTTATGGGTATCCACTTATTCCAAATTCTGAATTTAAAAACAAATCCATAGTAATTTCGTTTTCTCTACGAAAAATGTAACTAAAAGGTGCAACAGAGACTAGATTAATGGGTGCTTTTGCCGTCCATTATTTTCATAATTTATATTTAAAATTTGTCTATAAAAAGTAGCGCGTATCTTTAAAAAACTACAAAAATTTAATTGCATTTTACGCAAAATTTAATGTGAAATACCTATTTAAAGTTTATTTAATTGAATGCAGATTTTAAAGTTGTGCAAACATTATTTAATAACCTAATTCAGTTTACTTTGCATCTCATCAGCTATTACGCAATTTTGTTTCTTAAACATTTTTTGTTCCATTTGTCAAATGTTGCATCCTGGTTAATATATAGTCGCCGCCAAATTTAAATTGTATCTTCTCTACTTTCCTCTCACCCTTTATGTACTTACTCTCACGTTCCTATTTTGATACACAAACTCAAAAATTTCTTATAAATATGACCAATATTTTCTTAAATAAAATCTTCAATTACTTTTTTGATTAACTTTTTGCTTTGTTATATATTATAACTTGTATAATAATCTCAACGCATTTACAATACAATCTATGCATTATTGAACCCTTTCATTCGTTATAAGAACACATTCTATAACAAGAAAACATTCTTATCACTTGGAAATTATAAGCTTAACACATCCTAATTCAGGAAAATCTTATCTTATTTACTTTTGTACAATATTGTTGTATTCCACCAAGTATCATACCTTATCGCCTTCTATAACCAATCAATAGATTATACAATCCATTGATTACTATTTAGAATATGAAAGAACCAGTCTAGAATCGGACATAATAAATGCCTAGTTTATTATTTTTCAATCAATTAGCCAAAAGGCTCGGACCACTCAAATCATGGCACCATACTCTTTAACCTCAGCGGTTAATCATTCAAGTAGCTGTCAAGATATATCAAATCACAATCCAGGCACAACAAGCGCAGCATTGAAACAAGGCAATTCACAAGCTCTACAATCACGGCTTAATTATGATTGATTAACATCAATCCATAAATTATTCTCAAACAGATCTAATAGTTCAATACCGCTCTTAATTGTATCTCAGGAACTCAACACTAAATCATTATAAAAGGCAATACTTTTATATCTAAATAAGCCTTATCTTGTTTTTATTGTACAGTTGAAGAACTGATTAATTACACATTATTTTTTATTGTACTCTTTTTTAAATATATTATCGCAAATCCAATCTTATATAACAAATATCACTATGGGAAAAAATGAGAAAATAGCAATTTTAAAACTTGCAGTTATTTGTTTCTTTACGTAAGATTGTTATAAAGTTATATCTTTTCAATAAAATTTTCATGTAAAATAGTTTTTGCAGCGATTGTTATGGTAGTTTTTTCAGAAAAGGTGTAGTTTATATCTGACTTTACACCTTTTTTCCTGTGGTGTATCTTTATTAATTGAACACATCCTCTTTAGAAGGAAATCTCTATAGTAAAGTAAATAGTGGAACACATTCTATACCAGGAAGACTTTCTCGCTTTTTTAACAAAAATCTTTAAATTGGAATTAGTGATTGCAATCGAACAATGCGAGCATAAGCAAGCCAAGCACGAGCACACAAACAGGTAAGCAAATCAGAGTGCGAGCTCAAGTATTGTACTACATATTTTTAGCTAGATATTAATACAAAATGTGGTATATTTCGATTTTTGAAAAACTAAAATTGCAGAAATTGAATAAAGTTGCCGCGTGTTACATGCTTGATTGATTTCAAGTCAAGCAATTAAGCAAGTTAGATTTACATGAAAGCAAGCGTATTTCAATTTTGAGCATATCGAGCCAGTATGCAAGCAAGCTGCCTATGTTTTCATCGAGCGCCAAGCAAAAAAAGCAATAAGAGAATTTAATCAAGCAAGTCAAAGCAAGTAGTATCTTGGAAAATATGCAATTCAAGCGAGCCCAAGCGAGCCCAAGAAGGTATAGCTCGCTCGCTTGCTTATGTTCGCACTGTTCGATTGCGATCACTACACACGCGTCATTTAGGGGTTTTATCACTAACTTAATAATAGTAACTGTGGAATATGTACATATTTATCCACTATAGATCTCCATTATATATGATTTTCAGTTAAAGTACCGTGGATATGAATAGACATTAAACTGCCGAAGTTATATATGCTAATTCATACTAATATATACTTTCTACCGAACTTTAATCCTAACAATTTATATTAAAGACCAATCAACCTAATATGGATTTAATTGCAGTCGTGATTCGATTTAGTGGACTCAAAAATAAGGGAAATTCGATTTATGGGACACATTTTTTTTCACCGTTGTTTTTTTTCGTAATTTTACCGTTTAAATCCACTAAATCGAATCAGTGGATTAGTAGATTACCTCGTTCCACCAGTCCACTAAAACAGGGAATTATTAAACTGTGATTAGGCATGCATTTATTACTAAACCTTGGACCAATAAAAATTTATGCTAAATTATGATACTCATACAGATCTAATGCCTCGTTAGTAACGCTTTTACTAGGATTTACTGTATAAGTTTCTTGTATGGGTGTACTCATACTTTTATAAGGTTTGGATTTGCTTTATTATAATAGCAAATAGTCATTTTTTTGCTCGTTTGTTAGCCTTAATCTTTTACTTTCAGTAATAATGGTAGATACAGAATATACACCAGATCCGCGGCTTTTTTTACGCTTTGCATTGGCAATTCTTTGGAAGTCTTTAAAAAATGTACTTTTTTTGTGGTAAATATTAAAGTTAGAAGCCAATCATATTCTCAATTTCCATTTTTGGCCATTTTATTATGTAAGCGGTAAAATTCGATATAGTCGAAAATTCGATTTAGTGGACACTTTTTTTTCCACCGACGAGTCCACTAAATCGAATTAGGACTGTATACTATTATCATCAAGGACCCAAGAACTCTATAGATATATTGATTGGTTACTATCAAGGAATGTATCTGCAAGGGATATTATTGGCTACATATGGATCTAGGACAATTAAGTAATCTCTCTGGTGAAAACTATATAAATAGGACATTTATTTATCACAATAAGGCCTTAGCTAGAATTTAACTTGATAATAAAACCCTACACTTATCTAGTTGAATTCTTATTGTTTTTTTATAATTTTTTCCGTAAATATCTAACGATATTCTACAGTAACTTTTAAGATAATAATAAAAATTAATAGTAGTATTGTAATTAACATAAAAAGATAACTATCATATGTGAATTATATATGTTTGTTGTATATTTTATTTTTTATTATATAGTTTTAATATTTCTATCATTGCAATTTTTTAATAACAGCTTTATCTAATATTCTAAAATCTGCAATATTAATTTTTACCTCTAGTTTTCTTTTCTTTTTGTTTTTATTATTGTAATGATTCACATTACATGACAGCATATATATTGCATGAATTAGTTTCAGTTGGAAAAAGATACATATAAATACTTGGACGTCGAAACAGATATAGAACTTTAGTGAAAATATCTGTTTTATTATTCTAAACTATTTTAATAATTTAATCAAATAAATATATTGAAACGCAACTCTCAATATTTCTCAATGCTGCTTGTCAAATATTAACCTCCATTAATACATAATAGGTATTGCCAAAAGCAATATTGAAAATACATTAGTAACACCAACGTCCACCCCAAAGTACTTCTTTCTTAATAGCTTAAACTATTCCAAGGACATAGTACTTCATTACAATTATATTCTTTTGATACATCATCTTCAGAACTAATATTATTGTCATTTTTTCTACAATTATTGTTTATACAATTATCAGATTCATTATCATTATTTTCTATTACAGTAAAACCTCGATATAAGGTCCCTCAATATAACGGAAACCTCGATATAAAGGAGGTTTTGTATCCATAGAAGACTGGTGGTGGACAAATTTTACCGCTTAAAATCTCTTCTTATTTCGAATTTATATTTAAGGGAGCTTTTTCTTTCCACATGTCCCTTATATTATTATAATGTTATTGACCCCAAAATTAAAAAAGAACAGTTTTAGATACAGATTTTTTTACTAGATGTAAATACTGAAACTTTTTTCTAATCTTTTGAGAAAACCCCATTTAATGTAATTTGATTGCATTGGCATTGTATTACCAGTTTTTTTATATCGGAAGTAGAAATCTACCATATCTTTAAGTGTTTTGAAATCTTCGTTATTTGTAGCAACAAAGTATGAAGTAACATAACCTAAACTTACTGGAATTTTTCTTCATTTATTACAGGAATAACATCGTTTGTTTCTTCAATATCGTCAATTTGATCATTACCATCGTGGATTAAGGATGTGGTGTGATTATCTAAGATGCCTTTACTCGTTTCTTAAAATTGAAGTTGATCTGTGTTTTAAATTTGATTTAAGGGAGGTTCTCTATATAAGGGGCTTTTTAAAAGAAACCACGAGCGCCTTTAAATTGAAGTTCGACTGTTCTGTAGTACAATTGAGTTGCATAAATCTATATCGAAAATACAATTTTTTAATGGTATGTCAAAAGTGGATTGATTTAACTTTACATTGAGTAACTTTTCGGTCAATATCTGAGATACTCTCATATAAGCGCATTGATGACCTTATGAGCCTATTGACCATCTCATTTGAGCACATCCATGTGCTCTGAGAGCATACAGGAGGACAGAGTGTGTATGTTAGAATACTTTTTACAACGTTGCCCTAAAGATTGCATCAAAAAACTCCTTCAAAGAACAAATTTACTACATATCAGGCTCAAATTACAGGACCTAAATTATCAAACTCCGTTTTATGCGGACTGTACCTTAAAATACCAAAAAAAATTATCACGAAATTTATTTTTTAGTTGATAACTTTTGCAATTTTGAAGTAATCTCAAAGAGCAATCTTTTAAAACATATATAAGAAAAAAAAATAATTTTAGTAAAAATCCCAGTCTAGCTCATACATTATTTATACAGTTATTTCCAATAAAAGCATACATAAACGTAACTTCAATGGAGTATAACTCGAGATAGCAAACATTTAAGCACATAGTTTATAATCCAAAAATAATTCTTTCATTTAGTTTTATTATATTTTATCATAAAATCTATTTCGAAAAATCATCATTTTTTCCCTTGTATACCCTCGTCCAAAATTTGACTTTTTCGAAGAAAGTTAATAACTCTATGAAAAATAGAGCTAAAGTGACAAATAATATCTCAAATAATAGATATTTTTTTGTGCTATTTGTCTGTAACACTAACTTTAAAATTTAACTATAAAAGTATATTTAAAATCACTAAAAACTGATTTTTATGTTTTTGCTTTTTTGGCAAAATTTTTGGTGGTACACGTTTTCAATAAATTTACCAATAGATACAAAATTAAATTTTATGTTGAGATTACTTAATAAAGTTAGCCCGGTTACTACACATGTTTGCTGTCAATTTTGCGTTTTAAAATTTTAGGATCGTTTTTATCCAATTTTTTCATCATCAGAAAATTTTGTATTTAAAATGCCGCCACACTTGAGATCTGAGATGCATGAAAGTTCAAAGAAAATTCGCCGAAGTTATAATTTTTTTGCAGTGCAATGATATGTAGGGGACGTTTAAATTAGAAAATATAGTACTGTAGTTGCAAATAGAACAACTCATTGTAAATTGAAGCAAGGTAGTAAAATAGTTTTGTTCAATTTAAATACTTTAATTGGATTTACAAAAGCTTCTTGTCTATTTATGAGGAATAAGAAATTACATTATTTATTAAATGTAGGGAGAATAATTCTTTCAGCATCTCGCTATTTGTGGTTTTTATCATTTTAATCATGCAATATGTTGCATGGCAACGGTGAATTTCATTAAATTCACGCAATAACATATTTTACCTCTCCCAAATATTAGACTAAATATAAATATACTACAATCCAAAAGAAAATTGACATTTTCTCAAATTGCCAATAATGTGTATATGTATTATAAGGAAACACACTTCGCCACGCCTTTTTATAAACGGGATCGCTTCCATCATGTATAAGAACGGCAGACACTATACAACAATTACATGTTACGCGAATTAATTTTAACAATTAGACTATATTAATAGGTAAAATTGCGTTGAAAACAAAGACGATAATAGTAATGTTATTAATTGTAATTAACAAATTATATTCATTCTGTAAGTACAATATGTCAAAGGGACAAAAAAAGGGACAAAGGTGTAAGGTAAGCTTTAATTGAGTGAGATGTCTGCTAAGTGCATAATAGGCAATTTATTTTTTGGCTTGGTAATATGAAGTTGTATTTAGATATACAGATATAATACAGTCAAACCTCGATATAAGGTCCCTCAATATAACGGAAAACTCGATATAAAGGAGGATTTTGTATCATGGATTAAGGATGTAGTATAATTATTTAAGATGCCTTCATTCCTTTCTTAAAATTGAAGCTGATCTGTGCTTTAAATTTGATTTAAGGGAGGCCCTCTATATAAGGGACTTTTTAAAAGAAACCACGAGTGCTCTTAAATTGAGGTTTGACTGTATTTGTAAATCGTCCATACTGTTTAATACATCATTTTGCACACTTTTTACTCTTTCTGTTTTTTCTTTTAATTCCATTTCAGTTAGGATTATTATATTGATTAATTTAGCATTAGAAAGAAATTCAGAACCGTCATTATACCAAAGTTTATGATATGGTTATTCAATTACATTGGATTTTTCTTTAAATTTATTGATGTTTTTCAAAAGACATGCAACTTTAAACTGCAGATTATAGTACTTTATATTATCAATCTTAGTTGCATTGGTATTATTATTGTTAAATCTTTTAAACTTGGAACCTAAAACAAAAAATTGATTCTCAATACCTGATCTGAAGCTACCGAATACATCATTAAAATGAGGTTCAGTCTTAGTTAAATTTATTCCTGGTTCTTTTTTTACAGGATATACAACGTTATCATCATTAATTATATTAATTCAGACTTTTTTCAATACATATTTCTTCAAATTTCTTTATAAATAAATTATAACCTCCATCACAAGCCGTGCAATCTGTTTTACTTAATGTTTTTTATATTTTCATATTCAACATCATATTACCGTCACTTGCATCTTGCATCACTGCAAAATTTAGATCTTGAAACATTTACTATCATTTCATTCATATCCGAGATTACAGTAGTTTGTGTTCTGAATCCTGCAGTTTTTAATTTATAACTATATAATATTTCTCTTTTAATATCTGTATTCGCATAGCTTATTCTTGAATTATGTCTATCTATGAAACACGTTACATACTTTACTAATTTCGAATTTATTTTAATACTTGTACACAATCGTAATAAAGGTGTGGAAAACATATATCTGATACAATAATTTACGGATGTATTCCAAAGGAACTCTCAGGTTTATATTTAAAACGCCGAAATTATTTAATTTTTTATTTTTACTTAAATCTTAAAATTGAGTTTTGTTTATATTTAAAATACAGTAGATGGATAAATGTTACGGATGTTTTTCAGATTTTGACATTTTTGTAAATACAGCAAGAACCAACAACGTAATCAAGGTAAAACAAAAACTATTAAAAAGATAAAACTATGTTTGCAAAGATTTCAAATTCATAAAATGATTGAACTACTGGAGTTAAAATAATCTATGATCAAAAACGGTGTATGCATCAGGACCATTTTTCAGGGTACATGAAAAATAAAATTAGTACTTTGTATTATGGCCTTTAGCTTTGATAACAGCATTAATTTTAATTAAAAAACAATCTATATACTCCTGACAGTTTTTCTTAGTAAAAGTGGCCCATTGCTCTTCAACCTTTTGTCATAATTTTTGAATTCTTTTAGCTTTAGTTGCATATGAGTTTAACTTTAGTTTAAGGGAATGCCATAGGTGTTTAATCGGATCCAAATCTGGATATTGAGATGGCTAGTTGTAAGTTTAGTTAGCGTTAAATTTTTTGTCTTTAAACCATATAGTTTTGTGAGCTTTATAGTATATTTGGAGTCTCTATATTGCTTAAAATAGATGTTTTTAGAGTCAAAACCATACCAATTTAAGGCATACTTCATGGTGGTTTTAAGATTATAACTGTAATTTCTCTTCTTCGCGATACCATCAGAAATTTGACAGGCATCTTTATGGTCATTTCAAACGATGCAGTGTCACACCATTAAGCTATCACCATGCTTGACAGTAAATTCCAAATAATGGAACTGAAGCTTATTATCTGATTTTTCCAGCACTATTTGATGCCATTAGACCCCAAAATACTTATTTTTGTTTTATCAGAGGAAACCATGCGTTGCAAATTATTTCTTGTCCAACTTTTATGAGCATTGGCCTAGTTTAGCCTTTTTGATCTGTGTGTGGTTGTAATCAGAGATTTTTTCTTTTTTTCGGCCTTGAATCCCATTGATTTGAGCAATTTAAGACATTTAAAATAGCTTATTTCAGTTTTAAGACCATTTAGATAGGTTCCTACGTCTTTTCTTGTTTTTAATTCACCAAGTACAGCCTTTTCGGGAATGTAATCCAAGATGTTGCACTAATTAAAGTATGTCGACTAGATAAAGGTGGCGTCATGTTGGGAAAAAACTTGTGTTTATATTCTCGAATAGTAATTTTCTGAACGGCCAAAATATGTTTTATAGATGTAGAGCAAAAATAACCAACTTTAATTATTCTTAAAGTTTATAGATAAAAGTACAATTTAAAAAGACAATAATGTATCAGCTTTTCCAACTGTATATAAAAAACTAAAAGAAGTCTGAAGTTTATTAAGATATAAAAGTATGGATCTTTTATATCAGTTCATTATTTACTACTGAGAATATAACTATAGAACCAATAGATCAATATGATAAGTATTTATCCATATTGATTTAACAAATCAGGAAAACAATATGTTGAGTGCTTTTCCTAGTTGACTTGTTTCAAGTTTAGTATTTGTCTTGTTCTTGTTTAATTTGTTGATAGAAGGTCCGTGCCTGGAGATCTAATTATATTAATAGCGCCGCCTATTAATATTGAGTTTGACATGAGTAAATTGTGCTACTGAGCCACATGGAAAAGTAGAATATCCGTAGTTGATACTTCCTTCTGAAGTATTGGTTATACTATAGATTTGCCCAAGCCATAATCATATTATCTTGACTATCAGGTTAGGATATAGATTTGTAGAAGGTGACATGGAATACAACACAACTTTCAGCAAGTTTTTGATATTATTTTGTGTATCCTTGGACAATGTGCGCACTATATGAGGCCATGAGTAAAAATGAAGAAAGCATAATGAAAGAACAGAAAAGTAAACAATAAAAGTAAAATAGATCAGTTCTTTTCTTATTTCTATTAATTATTAATACATTGTGATGTATAATCGCGTAGATTTTAATAGGTTTGAATTTTTTTGTTCGACCCTGAAAAATGGTCCGGATGCATGGAGTGTTTTTGATTACTGTTTATTTTAATTCCAGCAAATCAGTTGTTTTATGAATTTGCAATATTTATAAACATAGTTTTATATTTTTAATGATTCTTGTTTGACGTTGATTTCGTTGTTGGTTCTTGCTGTATCTACAAAAATATCAAAATCTGAAAAACATCCGGACCATTTATCCACCTACTGTAAAAACCAAAAAGGTTTTCATAAAAGTAATATGCTTATAGAACCATATAAATCTTTGAAAAAAATGTTTGACGATAAGAAAGAAGCACTATTAAATTTAATTAATAATGATTATGTTGATAAATATATAGATTGTGATAAATGTGATTAAAAAACCAAATTAAATTTAAATAAAAAGTTATGTATTTGTAAATATTATAAATGTAAAAAAGTATTATCTCCATTAAAAGGTACAATTTTCAATGATTTAACTTTACCATTAAATATTCAATTACACATGTTATATTTTTTTCTTGGGAAACAGCCTTCTTCCTTTATAGCATCAAGTTTGCAAATTAGCAAAAACACAGTATCATCATATCATCATACAATAAAATATTTCGAAAATACATAAAAAATAAACAACTATTAGGTAACAAAAATATCAAAATTGGAGGTAGAAATAAAATTGTAGAAACAGATGAAAGTAAAATTGTAAAAAGAAAATATAACAAGGGGCATAAAGTAGAAGGTACTTGGGTCATTGGTGGTATCAAAAGAAGTATACTGAAAAATAAAATAAAAAATGAAAACAAAAAAATATTCTTATTATTACCTATTGAAGAAAGAAATATTGATAATATAGACTTAATTATAAACAGATATGTAAAAAAAGGTGCGACAATATATACAGATTTACGAGAAAGCTCCCTAAATACAAGAGATATTACAAACATTATAAATTAATCTTTTTTCTTAAAATTAATCGAAAGTTTTAAATTAAGAAAATAACCTTAATATTTGCTTTTATCCCTATGACTAAGTTGCCAAAAAAATTAGGTATGCTTTTTTTAGTTGATTTTTTTAAAGAAAAAAATTATGAGGTTTTTGAGGTACAACAAAATATCTCACAACATCATAATCTGTCAAATTAAAGAAACTATAAATGTCTCTCTATGGAGAGATGGAGAGGATTTAATAATTTAAAGAATATAGGTTATAAACATATGACTGTAAATCATTCTAAAAATTTTAAAGATCCAGTGACAGGTGTACATACTAATATTATTAAAGAAACATGGAATGGTCTTAAGCAAAGTATTATTCCATGAAATAGAAATAAAAAATATATAGCATTGTATTTAAAAGAGTATCAATGGTGTAAGAAAAATAGAGAATATGTTATATGGAGAAAGTTTGAAAGGACTAATTTTAAATAAAATAAAAAATTGAATTCTATACTTATAGAGAAAGATGATAGATAAAAGAATAATTAATTCATATATAAAATGTATTTCTGATATTCATTATTCTCATCATGAAGACCTGACTATATCAATAAACTAGCCTCTTTAATACACAAGGATTGTATATCTATACCTAAGAGAGCTGAGTAATATATTATGAGTGGGATTAAATATTTTACGCATCAAAATGGTAACAAAAAAATTGAAAAGCAATAATATAAAAACAATATGGAAGATATATTTCGAATAATAGTAAATGATAAATATAAATACAGTATTAAACGGAGTATATTTGTAAAAGATATGAATAAATATGGTTTGGCAGAATATAAAATAAAACAAAAGGATGGGTGCTATAAAATTTATATGAAAAAAATGGTTCAAATATAAGATTAAGAAAGGTATATAAATTTAAAACACACAATAAAAAAAAATAAAGCAAAAAAATAAAAATATTAGACAGTAGTAATAAAATTGATATGATAATTGATGAAATAGCACCCATCTTGAAAAAACTAAAATTATAAATAAAAATTCAATGTAAAACTGTTTTATTTTGTATAAATTACTGTATATTATATTCTAGTGTAAACCAAACCTGAGACCTCGTTTGATAATGACTCTAATAATTTACTTTTTTATATAAATATTCATAATTCTCATCATTCATCCAGAATTTCTTATATAGTTTATAAAAAGTAGTGTATTTCATTTGACGGCTCATTTTAGAACCAGGTTCTCCGCATACTATATGATATAATAGAATTAATCCTTTATCAATTTCTCTATGAGGACTTGGATATTATCTATTGGTATATAAAATCTGTAAAAAGAAAAATACAGTTGTAAATCCTAATGTATTTTTTAAATCATATTTAATATTTTTAATATCATATATATCTTTATTTTCAGTTCTATGGTTATACTAATTTTGAATAATTACCCAATTTTGGTCTAAAAAGCCCCGCTGATTTATAATAAGTTTATTTACTTCTGTATCAATTTTTGTTTGTAAATCTATATCGTCTGATACTTTATATTTATACAAAATTCATTTTTTTTATTTTTTTATTTTTATATCTTTTTCCTTATTTATAAATTTACTCAAAATATATTATCCATCTATACTATATTTGATATATAATCATTGTAACTTCACAGAATAAGTTTCGGGGCATTATCCCGTTCTTTATGTAACGTGATACATTAGTATTTTAAGCTTTTACTTATCAGTATTACTATCGTATTTTAAATATATACAATATTCAATTTTTTAAAATAAAGTATGTATCAATGATAATTATTTATCATCATGATAAATTATATTATTATTTATTATAAGAGTAACAAGTCTCCTTAGCTGACTACGAAGTTTTTATTTCTGGGGCCAAAATAAAAGGAAAAACCATAACTGAAATTGAAAACATTCCGAAGAACTGCGCTCTAGTTGTATCTACAAGGGTTTATAAACCTTTGACAATATCCATGTAAAATACAAGCAACAATAAGCATTTCTAATATAAACAATTTTAGCAATTTTCTTCTAAACTGGCTGTTTGTTGGAATTTGGAACTGTTGAAGATTGTGAATCTTTTTTTCGTATAATTATCACACCGAAAAGGCTGCTTTATGCCAATCACTTGAATTTATGTTTATAAGAAACGTTTTTGTCATAAGAATACAGGATACAGTAATTGCGCTGTGTAAGGCTACGCGCTATATGAAGCTGAAGATCCCCAAAAAACTTTTTTTAAACGGGGTGCAGTAAAAAGGAGTTAATTTTATAAAAAAAGCCTAAAAGAGATACTGTTTAAGTCCTTCTTTATTAAAATTATGGATAATCCACAATAAAATGCTATTTCTACTTCTCTATTTATACTATTTGGTTATCTATACTATTGGCAGTTGTTTTATCAACTGTCAGTTATTCCGTAATTTTGAATATTTTGTTGAGTTGTTAGGTTCTTGATTTACTTAATCCAGAACGGCTTTTTAATTTGTTTTTGACAACAGATTGCCAAACATGCGTTCAGAACAGCCCTTACTTGTTCTATTTCCTTCGCATGTATTTTAGGTTTTTTTATTTATGATACAATACATTATGAATATCCTTAGTATCTTTGATATTTTAGAATACCCTTGATTGTTTACAATTTATAATATATTCATAATCTCTTATTTGGATTGCATGGCATGGTTTCAAATGAGATGGCTTTTAATTTATTATGTGGGGAAATACTACCTAGTTCAGCACACGGGGAAATAGCCTTATAGCCTAATTCTATATCAGGCTGAAATATTTTTAAAAGTAGCCTTATCTACCGCTGGCAATGCTTCTTATACCGAATATAATTGGTGGGGAATGTACAGTATGAAGAATTTTTAAGTCACGTGATCTAATTTTATTATGGCTATATACTTTAGCACTAAATATTCCACTTTTAGATGATTATCTGATCCAGTGGCTCTGGCCCTTACTTATCACTCGTGAGGCTGGCGTTTTATTCATATCAAGTGCTTTCTTTTTTTACTTTTGCAAGTATTTATATAAATTATGTGCTGCAATGAATTTTTTTGATCTAATTATCTTGTGACAATATTGATTATTTTAATTTTTTATTTTATTGATTAAATTGAATAGTAGAATTAAAAAAGTTAACATGTAAGAAGTACAATCATATTGGATCCAATGGGTTAGTGATTGGTAAGAAAGATGTAGTAAGAGGTAGTGCTTGGTGTTACTCTAGTTGTTACAATTATTATGTGGTCTACTATACTTACTATATATTAAATAAAAATAATATGGAAGCAAGTAAGCATTTATGATAATTGTGACTGTGATTTATTATGATTTATTTAAATAAAAGATAATATAATATGAGAATGTGAATGGGGTGTTTGAGAACTGATATTTTCACTAAAGTTCTATATCTGTTTTGATGTCCAGGTATTTATATTTATCTTTTTCAACTGAAACTAATTCATGCAATTTTTATGTTGTCATGTAATGTGGTTCATCACATAATAATTATATTGAAAAAATGTCAGATTAATTAGCTTGTACTATTGATATATCCAAATACACGTCAGTGTACGTATTAGGTATCATCATTTACTAGTATTCGGAGCACAGACCTTTAGATAAAGACTATGATTGGTTAACTTAACTTGACATTTTGATCTGAAAATATTACTTAATAAAGACAACCTTTTTCTGGTAAACATAATTTAATATTGTTACATACGAATCCCTATCGTACATTTATTGATATTACAGAGAACAAGTGCAACACTTTCGTTTACATATATATTTGAATAGTTTCCCTTTATTTTTACAGTCGGTAAACAAACTATCACTCAAATACATACTTTACTTCCTTAAACATTTCGTATAAGGAGTAACACGAACATATCACTATAGTAGTATGTTATCTGCCCTACGTAACAGTTTTATAAAGTAAACAGTCGTCTGCGCCAGTTAAGACTACGCACTATATATGGCCAAAAAAAACCTTGCAGAAAATGTAGCCTTATATACCGCGACTACTGTATAAAAATATGGAAATATTAATAAACAAGTAAGTAACGATTTAAATCGTACGTTTTCTGAGATTAAAATTAGAATATCATCTGCTTTAGTCAATTAATACTAAACCTTTTATAACGTTACATTATATATTGATGGTTATGATGGAAAAATTAAATATCACGATTCTGATACCAAAACTAAAGAATTAAGATCCCATAAATTAAATGGTCCAGGACTAAGAACACAAATAGTTACAAATATTAATAAAATGACACTTTTTGTATCCAAGACTGATAAATGTGGTAAAGGAAGTTAAGGAACAATGTTTCTAGATATAAAATTATATAATAAAATGCATATCGATAATTGCTTAGTATCTGATGGTGGTTATAAAGTATATATAAGTCAATTTAAAGAACAAAGTTTAATTGCAGGAAAAAATTTTAGTGATAAAAACTTTATGTATCCTATAAGAAAAAAAATAGAGATTTATCACTTAATAAATTACATTAAAACAAAAAATTTGGAAGTTTTAGATCTGAAATTGAAGATCAATTTTCTATATTAAGTTCAAAATTTAGTAAATTTAATAATAATACAGCAGCAATGCAAATAATTGATCTAAAGTATATAACTGACAGTTCAGAGTTGCTTGTTTATTAAAGAATATTACGAAAATGGTGGAAAAAGATTACAATATTGAAGTTCAATCTCATCATATGCTATAATATACTAATGAATTTGAATTTCCTAAAAAAGAAAGTAAATTAGATTTGGTTCTTACAAATAAAATAGATACTGATATAAGTATTAAAGAAATGAAAAATTTACAAAAAAAATATTAAATTTGGAAATTAATAATAATGAAATTGAAGACAATTCTGATAGTGAGGATATTGATATGGAAGTACCTTCTATAAAACGAAAAAAAGTACAGAAACCTGTAGTATTTATTAAAAATTTAAACAGATAAACGAATTTTAAATGATAAATTAAACAAATAAAGTTATGATATATATAAATAGGTACAAAAAAGACATAATCTAGCGTATATATTTAATGGAGATAAGCCTCTTTTTTTATTTCATTATTAGTCACCTGGTTATAATTTGTAACTAAGCGTAGTATTAACGACAAATTGTAGAAGCTCTCAATTCAATTTTTTTTTTTTATTTTCTTTTTTTTCAGTTTTAGTATATAATAAATCACCTTCATAATATTATTATATCTAGATAAATTAAGTATATAATATAATTATTAGGTATTTATAGGATAAGTTTAACGGCATTACGCAGGCCTATTACGCTCATATAAATATATACACATTACGTATATATTTTTTGTTTATGTTTATTCTTTTATAATAATTGAAAATTTATTTTCAAAACACTAAATAAATTCTAATATACTAATTTGTTCTAAGGAACACATTAATAATTATACTAAAAGAACAGTTTCCTTAAATAGCTACCACTACAGTAATATATTATCTGCCATATGTGGCTGTTTTAAAAATTAAACAGCCACACGCGCTAGTTAAGACTAACCATTAAAGACGAGCCGAGCTTTAGACGAGCTTGGTCAAAACTCGTGAGACGAGTCGAGCCTTGTGCTACACGAGCTCGAGCCGAGTTTTCAAAAAAGCTCGTTTGAGGAAGACGAGCTTTTGACTACTTTTCAAAAAGCTCGTACGAAAGATACGAGCTTTGTATTATTTACATTTTATGACAATTAGTAAATGATATAATATTACTAAACATTATAAGTTTGCCTTACTTTAGTCATTATTTATCGCTTGACAGACAAAATAAAGCACTTCTGCCACATTTGAGTTTTTGAAAAGAAGTCAAAAGCTCGTCTTCCTCAAACGAGCTTTAGTCACACACAAGAAAAGCTCGTATGGGGTGAACGAGCTTAAAAAAAAGCTCGTTTAATTTTAATGAACCTCGAAAAAAGCTCGGTAGCGTAAAACATGCTCGGCTCGTTTTATATGCTTAGTTAAGACTACGCGCTTATATGACTGAAAAAATCTCTCAGAAAATATGGCTTTATATAGCGCGACTACTGTAATATATTTATAATTTCTTATTTTGATTGCATGGCATGGTTTCAAACGAGATGGCTTTTAATTTATTATATGGGGAAACATTACCTTGTTCAGCACACTGACACTTTGTATTAACAAAACTTATTTATCCTAAAATATTTTATAACATATCTGAGTATAAAAAATCCAAATATTTTTTTTAATTACTCAATTTTGATCATTTTGCAGTAAGTTACAAAATATTCACTATATTGAGCAACATTTTTTTTACATTTATATCATGGCCCTCATTAAACTTTGTCATATTCAATTTAGTTTTTTTAAAAATATTGATTTTTAAAGATATCCTCAAAAATATGCACAAAAAAAAATACCCTCTGTTGCGCCAGGAGATTATACTAATTTTCAAGCTGAAAATATGTACTAAATCATTTAATAAAAATAAAGATAAACGTTAAAAATTGAAACAGCACACTAACGCTAAAGAATTTTAATATAAGATAGAAAATATCTTTTTTATATCCAAACTTCTTTAATTAAAACTAAATTAAATAAGTATATATTTACATCTTTAATCAAACCTATGCGATACAAGAATCTCATCATATTCCACTATAATGTGCTGAACTAAGATACTATTTCCAAACATAAGCAATCAAATGCCATCTCAAATAAAACTATGTTCTAACATGCAAATAGAGACGACATAGATTTAATCATGAAATATGAAAGGTATTAGTAAATAGTAACGCAACATACAATAAAATAAACTGAATTATAAAAATGAAAACAAGTAGAAACATACAGTAAAATAAACGTAAAAAACACATAGACCAAACTAACGATTGTTCTATGTTGATCTTTAACAAATATGTCAAAAAACAGACATGAAAAGGGCGCCTTGACTATGTAAATCAAGAAGCTTAATATAAACAATCTTAAAACTAATAAATTTATCAAAAGTATAAACATATGGATATTGCATGAGTAAAATTGAATCATACTTTTTACTTTTGTGATTCATTAAAAAGCATGAATAGACGCAAGAGATGTAGCATGGTCTGTGATGTATCATTTTTAACCTGATGTGTCAAATCCGAAAGGTAAACAATAGCGCAAGAACCAAAAAACTTGATCAACAAATAAGCAACTAAATCATGCTTCCAGCAGCATGATCTTCGAGCATAATGTTTTAACACTATATTATATCACAACGCGTTACTATTAAACTATAATATCCACAAAAATATTTATTACCCCATCGTTTTCTTAAATTAAATAGTATATAAACTCTCTCAATTTCATTCAAATAAAGGACATCTCTTTATTTGATTAATTTTCTATTTCCAATTCAATAATTTATATTCTGATAATCAGCCTGATTTGCATGATAAACATTATGGTTTAACAAATACTCTAAATTGGTAATCCCGTAATTCCTAATTCAAATAAATAACTGACAATTACAGTACAAACTGCCAGGCACAATGAAATTACAAATAATGTAAATATAGTAGAAATATAGACTTATTGTACACTATCCAAATTTTTAATAAAGAGGGATTTAAACTGTACCTTTTTAAAACTTTTATTTTCTCATCTTAATGCACACAATATTAACTGAGCTTTATAACATATTACACAGCAATACAGAACATGTCCTATTAAACTGTACTATAATCTTAACCAAGGTGCCTACATAGTACTGTGGATGTAACACCCTCCCATTCTCACGGGGATTCACTTATTTCAAATTTTGAATTCAAAAAAAATCCACACAAATTTCGTTTTTTCTAAGAAAAATATAGCGTTAAGGATCAGCAAAGACTAGATTAAAAGATAATTTGCCGTTCATTATTTTCATAATTTATATTTAAATTTTTTTTTTCATAAAAAGTAGCGCGTATCTTTAAAAAACCATAAAATTTTAATTGCGTTTTACGCAAATTTTAATATGAAACATCTGCTTAAATTCTATTCAGGTGAATGCAAATTTCAAAATTGTACAAATATTATCCAATTTCCTGGTTCAACTTTGCAGTTCATCAGCTATTTTACAGTTTTGTTCTTTTGATCATTTTTTATTTCATGTGTCATCAATTCAATTTTGGGATTCAGTTATCATAGCCTTCAAGTCGTAATGTAAACTATACTTTGGTTTTTCTCCATGAAAATCAATATTTTTCAATCAAGCAAAAAATAAATTATACATCTTAGCTAAGGCTTAGAGTTCCAAATATTTGTAAAAATGGGTTGGAGGTTAAAATTTTATTCCATATACGATTGGCTGTCGTGGTTTTTACAATAGATGGTGGTTTTTTCTAGAATATATATATAATAAATCGCCATACTCTTATGTTTATATGTACGATACTTGTTTTCAATGTTTTTTCAGAGCCCATGTATGGGTTTTGTTGTATTCCATGTCACCTTCTACAAATCTACATCCTAACCTGATAGTCAAGATACTATGATTGTGACTTGGGCAAATCCATAGTATAACCAATACTTCAGAAAGAAGTATCAACTACGGATATTCTACTTTTCCATGCGGCTCAGTAGCACAATTAACTCATGTCAAACTCAATATTAATAGGCGGCGCTATTAATATAATTAGATCTCCAGGCACGGACCTTCTATCAACAAATTAAACAAGAACAAGACAAATACTAAACTTGAAACAAGTCAACTAGGAAAAGCACTCAACATATTGTTTTCCTGATTTGTTAAATCAATATGGATAAATACTTATCATATTGATCTATTGGTTCTATAGTTATATTCTCAGTAGTAAATAATGAACTGATATAAAAGATCCATACTTTTATATCTTAATAAACTTCAGACTTCTTTTAGTTTTTTATATACAGTTGGAAAAGCTGATACATTATTGTCTTTTTTAAATTGTATTTTTATTTATAAACTTTAAGAATAATTCAGGTCTACTAAAATTTTATTCGCAGAGTATTGTTAATGGCATAACGTTAATAACTATTGTTACCACTTGCAATTCAGTTTTTTTATAATCTCTTATTCTTCATTGAATAAAACCTTATTTTTACTCTTGTTAAATTCTTATTAGGCATGACAAAATCTATTATATAGTTGGAAAATTGATTAATTATGAATTGCCACAAGATTTACTGATAAATATTGTTGCAAGAAAAAAATGTATAATTTAATAAAGGAAATGGTTAAATTAAATCACACACAAAAAACTGAAGAGAATCTTTATTTAATATCAATAATTTGTCCTATTTATATACAAATTTTATGTATTATAACTATTCATTAGATCAGTATTTACTATCATAACATAGCATATATTTAATTCCTGCATGATGCATTGTACCTGATATTCATCAAATATATCCCTCACTCTAGGGTCACTTATTAGAAACACATTAAGAGTGTTGTCACAAATCAATTAGTTCTCCTATTCCCAATAGGGATTACAAATCCAAAGGTGCATCATCTTCCAACTTATCATAACAAACCGTGGACGCAACAAATTATTAATTTTCTCTCAATTTCATTCTTTTTTAAGCATTATTTATAAAAATTTGGTAAATGGCTGATTATTTTTATCAATCAAAAACAAAACACTGGAGGATAAAGAATGCTTTTGCAATATCACAGTACGCTGCATGGGTATCATTTTTTGTTTATAAAACGGTTTTTTGTAGGTTCTTCAGTTTTGAATTGATCTATAACTTTTAAAACAAATATCTATTGCCAAATTTTTTTATAAAAGCAGATTTTCTGCGCTGCTGAGATGTGGTTTTTAAGCCAGTAATCTAGCTTTACATATTGTTTTTCATTTACTCTACCAAAAAGGCATATTTTTAGAAAATTTGAAAATTGACCTGTACACTACGGGAAAAAAGATGTAAAATGAGGTATAAACTACAAGTTTTCTAAAAACTTTTTTATATTAAGATTATATTGGGAAGATAAAACTTTATAATAATCTTACGTAAAAAATAAATAACTGCAAATTTTAAAATTGCCAACTTCGCGTTTTTTCCCATAGTGTTAGATAACACTGTTTTATATTTATTCAATAATATGTTAAAAAGAACTAAATTGAATTTGATACAGCTTAATACGGTCTATGACATGAATATATAAGAAATAACTGCTACACAATTTAATGAATATTTGAAACCTAATACAAAAATTTCAAAAATCGGAAATTTTAAAAAAGTACTCAGAATTTATTGTATATTATATATGTTATAGAGTATTCCAAGGTAAGCAAGTTCTATTATTAAAAAGTATTGGTATAGCTTGATAACTTACCGATATATGGAGGTTTAAAACTTTGATTTTTATTTTTTTACGAGCTGGTCAACACCGCTACGCGGTGTGCAGCACGTGCTGCCGCAGGCCAGCTTTGTCTTCGAAATAAACCTTAAGCTTTCAAAGTGTATGTAGTATTATTTGAACTAAATTGACAGAACATCCTTCATATAGCAATTTGATACATTAGAAAAATACTGATGAAGTGTTAAAGGTTGAATCAACCAAAAAACTAAAAATTGTGTATATCGTTTTGGTTGGCAAGCCTCGCTTTTGTACA
>JAEPRC010000370.1:0-42238 GCA_016758945.1 Mucor plumbeus
AATACCTGACACTGATTTAATCTTGTTCAAATCCCCTTCTCATCATTTCTAAATCTCATTCTCGTTCCATCCCAATTTTATCCTTATTTCATCCCAAATTTTACTTATTTTATCTAAATTTAAAGTAAAAATACTGTAATAAAGACTATGACTTTTAGAATAAGAATAAAATTAATGCTTTATTGAACAATAAATTAAAGATATTTATACTATTTTAAAGTTAATGTAAATTAGGAGTTAGCTCTTTAGAAATTTAACTGAAACAGTTACTACAAGTTTCTTGGAAACTTCTTAATAAATTATGAAAAAATATTATGCTGAAATTATTGACAAAATCAGTTCGCGGCAATTTTTAAGTGCACAAAATAGAAAAAACCATCTTTTCTTTTTCAACGCTTGAACTCTTTTCCGCTTTTACATCACCTACGAATTCAAGAGCTGTAAAATACATTAAAAAGCATTATTCAAATTTCGGTGATCTTAATTTTTCTCGCAAGTTGAAGCTACAAAGTTTAGAACGTGCTAAAAGAGAATTTTATGATGCAATTACGTCAATTTCAAACCATTCTTTGAAAGTGTGGAATATCCTTAGATATTCGAGGAAAAAAAGTATATATAAAAAAAAACGATAGAAATTAAACTAGATAAGTGTAGGGTTTTATTACCAAGTTGAATTCTATCTAAGGGCTTATTCTAATAAATAAAATACCCTCTTTATATAGTTTTTTTACCAGAGAGATTAGTTAATTGTCCTAGGTCCATATGTAGCCATTAATATCCCTTGCAGACACATTTCTTGATAGTAGCCAATTGGCATATTTATAGAGTTGGTGGGTCCTTGTTGATAATGGTATAATTAAATCCACATTATGTTGATTGGTCTTTACTATATGTTGTTAGCATTGACTCGCTTGAACAAAAAAAAATTGGTTCAAAGTGTGATATGATATTTCAAAAAATGACATGCGGCCATTATCAGATCCTAGATTTTGGAGCAACAGAAACTGCCAAAAACTACGGTGGCGATGAGGCAACGAAAAGGCTCATTGAAGGATTTATCAAACTGCCAAAATGTCTCAAGGATATGCTTGGTAACTTGGCGATGAAAGGTCAAAGAACGAGTGATATTGAAGCTGTTGGTTTCATACACTCCGGATTCAATCTTTCCTTGTAAGAGCTGATCGCCCTACTTAGTACGTAACAAGACTCCAATCCATTCACATCAGCAGCGACCTATCCAACTTGCGTCTTATTGTATTGCCTTCCTTGTACTCTGATTGATTGTCTAGGGAAATTGCTGAGAATGTTTTATTGTTGCTTGTCTCACCTACTGGTACCAACACTACTGATTCAAGTTGGTTGGAGACATATTGGACGTCAATTAAACCAGTTTTTACGCCTGAAACCAGCAACAGCTCCGAGACTTCGAATAGGAGCAGTAAAAAATTAAAACAAACGTTTAAATACAGTAGTAGTTGTAGATGTAAATAAAATAGTACTTATATGAATAGTAATTTGGAACAATATGTTATGGTTAAAGTATATAAAATTACATTTATATTTTATACTGGAATTGTAATTAGCGACCACTCTTAGATTGATTCACCATGTATAAAACTTGAATTGGGATTAACTTTGTTAAAAAAAAAGATAGTCAAAATCATAAAATCATAGAGGATATAACACATAGAAGGCCATCGAATGCGTCACTTTCATAATTGTTGAATAGTTTTTGTTGGATGGTGAACTAAAGACATTCAATGCTCAAAACAAAAATTAGATACGCAAATTGTTAGGAAAGAATCAACCCCGAAAAGTATAACAAATTGTTTTGTTATTTCTGAATGTGAAGTGAAAAAATAATGCCTCTATTGTTATACATTTTAATGCTTTCTATGCTTTTCGTCTTCATAAAAAATATTCTTTTTTGTGAATAATAGTTATGGTTATAAGACTTCAAAATGTTGGTCAGCTTATTTGTAAAAGGTGGTCAATTAATATTCGAAAAGCTTACCAAACTAGCCTCGCGCAAATGCACAAATTTTCTCAAAAAAGTGGGCGATGTTTTCAAGAAATCGGTAAACTGAGAGTGGAAGCACAGTAATTTAATTTATTGCATCAAATGGGTATATAAAGTAATCAACTTTAACAATCTTCATTAATTATAATATTATTTGTGGTATTTAAAGGCTTGGACGGATTTACAAAGAATGAAAAAGTTAATGCAAGACCAGCAATCACAGCACAAATAAAAAAGATGAGGTTAGGCATAGTTGCAACTGAAGCACTATAGATGGTATTGATCGTCAACTGAGATATAATCACTGTAAAGTAAAAGTTAGTTTCTAGTGTTCATGACATGGCAAAAAAAAAAAAAAAAAAAAAAATAGGTGACTTACTACCACATGCTTCCAAGACGGCCATGGCGCCAAGTAATTCGCCAATTTCGGAAGGATCTACCAAGGAAGTTAACAAAGAGCGAAGAGAAGGAGCAGCTAACATTGCTAAGCTTTGAGCAGCACCAGTCATGGAAAAACCGATTGATGTAGTTACCAAGCCAAAAGATAAAAAGCAAAGTGTCTCAATGGTCAATCCTGTGCGAATCATCCATGAATCAAATAAGATGGCGTATCTAATATCTTCTTTACTACGAGTATCGTGCTTGCCAATTGAAGAGCCAATTGAAGAGTCAATTGAGGTGGAGGAAGAAGAGGGAGGTGATGTAGGCTCTTTGGTATTCCTAGATTTTGATGATAGAGTTGCTTTATTTCTATGGAAAAGTTTTGATAGAATAGGCAGCACAGTTAACATGACAATAACTTTTGTAAAAGCACATAGACTAAAGAAAAGACCACCTTCATAGGCTGTCCAACCAAATTTTAACATAGCATATAAAAAGCTAGGAGGCATTACAACAATATAGATCAAAAATTGTACAGCTGCCATTAAAGGAAGAGCATATTGAGAAGCATGCTCTGATGAAGCTCTATAGAGAATTTGGAGGGCAGAAAATATGTTGATACGTTGTAAAAACGATTGTTTATCTTGACCAGCAGGTACTTTATAATTGCTTATATCATTTGATTCTGGCATAACAAGCCAAATGTATAAGCCGATACAGAAATGAATTATAAACACCATGTAAAATATGCTATTGATCGATTTAGTTTCGTTAAGCAAAAATGAAGCAACCGATGGGCCAATGGAAGCACCCAAGAAAATAGTAGCCATCATGTTACCAAATGCAATTGTTCTACAATCGAGTTTAGAAACATATTTAAATTGTAAATGTAAAATGTACATACCTTTCTGCACGGGTTGTGCAATCCGAAATATATGCTTGAACAGCAGCTATGATAATTGTATCGCCCGCTAAAAGGCCTTTAATGATAGGAGCAATAAATAGTAGTGAAATACCAAATATATGAATATATTTAATAGTGACAATAAACAAGGCAATCTGAATTAAGCTTCCCAGAGTGGAAATCATCATAATTAGACGTCTGCCTTTTCGGTCAGATAAGACACCATAATAACTTGCGACCAGTAATGCTTTAAAAAAAAAAAAAAAAAAAAAAAAAAAGTGTTAATTTCAATGTCAATTTAGAATTACAGATCGAAATTATCTACTTGAGCCATAAACTAAGAACATGATGATAGCTTGTGCTTCAGATACAATCGCTTGTACTTCTGGTATAGCACAATTATCGAGTGGAATATCAGCACCATCGCCACCAGATTGTTGTTGATAGTATCTAATAATGAAAACATATGAGATAACAAGCATTGTATTGCCATGTATAAATATTTACTTATAACAAAATATAATTGTGTAGAATTGAATCATAGGGGCATAAAGGGCACTATTGTAATTTCATGTTAATCATCATTATTAATGTCAATCACTTTTCTGATTTATGCATAAATATTACCCAAAACAAAATGTCAGACCAAATAAACCGCCAATGACATACCAAGGTGATGCTTTCTTGGCAGATTTCTTGGCATTACCAGAAAAAGTAGCAGATGATGACTGATCTGCTACCATTGAAAATAAGAGTGGTGTTTCTTCATTGGCTGTATGTAATTTTGACATTTTACGTGTAGTATTTAACTCAAAATCAAATAGTGTATATTTTATTAAAAAACCAAAGAAAAATAAAAAAGTAAAGAAAAAGAGAAAAAGATATCTCGTTTTTTTTTTTTTTTTTTTTTTTTAATGTAACCAACATATATAATAGAATCCATCATTGTTCTACAGATTGCTGGTCTACAAATATTGCATTCGTCTTGAATCGCCTTTTCAGGCATAATCCAATCAAGGTTTATGTGATAAACTCACTGGGTTCTAACCTTGAAACTCTCGTCATTCTATCTCTATTTCTACCATCTTGTTGGTGAATTTGGCATTACATTCAAATCATCTTATCCATTATACATACTATCCTGCAAAACTAAATATCTACTTTATCTTAGGATTTGATTTTGCTCATTCAATCGCAATTGAAGAGGGGCAAACCATGGTGGTACTGTTACAAAAACATCTTACAAAATGATGAGCTCATGACATTATTAATAATCACTATCTTGAAACCTTACAAGCACAATTGTAGTCGTGTGCCATTTGATGGTCCCTTTACTACAGTGAAAGAGTCACGTGGTTCTATTTAAGCCGGAAGCACGGAGCAACAATACTCCAATGGAAAGGATTCGCTGAAAGTTATACTGAGTTGATTTCGTTCACATCAATCTTTCATAGATGCTTTGACATATTTGGTGCTCCTCGTCATGCATCAAATTTAGAATAATTTTCAAAAGCGAAGATGCCATAAGAATATATTCCTATAATGCAATAGAAAGACAGGACATTGGTTATCAGAAATTATCATCTTCCCAGAAATGTAATTTGCTTCTGTATAACATAATATGTGCCTTTACAATATTAACTTCTGATATAAATTAATGGTTATTGGCTGAATTTTGATATTTCGATGCATCAACTGCGAAAGAAGCTAACGCTTTACTCTGTAGTATCGTCTTAATCGAATAAGAAGTTGAATAACAAAAAAATATAATTTTATACCTGAGGTGAGATAGCCGAATCTAATTTTTGTTTACTACGATGCTCCATAATTTAATAAATACTTTTAGTTATTAGAGCTCATCACTTTTTCATTTCTAGAAACCAAAACTGTATGGTAACATATCACTACGAAAAATTAAGATACAGAACTACTTTTTGTGGGATCTGTTTATTAAGATGATCTTTGATGTGTTATAACATAAAAAAAATTGGCTATTTTCATGTTTTACATCTTTTTCGACCATCTCATGATTTTTAGTATATTAACTACATACAGTTCTCATGTATTTACGTGAAATGTTGTTATGTATATATATTCATAAACCAATTTAGTTTTCTGAAATATACATTTCAATTTTTGATGGCGAAAATAAAAAAAAGGGATTAAGAAATTATTAATCAATTGAACCAAACAATATTGTAACTCACCTCTTTTAGCTGGGTAGTTTCAATCAATATGATAATTGTCCTTTGGATTTGAAATCATCTTGCTACGCAAATAAAATACTTTGAAATTTACTACTGTATTTCCACTTTAAATTCAAACACTTTAGGAAAATATCTGGACAATTTCCAATTGAATTTTAGACGATCGTAGTTGTATATTGAGACAAAGTAAAAACGAAATCTAGAAAAAGTGAGAAAGCAAATTCTTTTCAAATTGTGAATAATATTTGGACGAATAAAGTGTCGTTTCTAGGTAATAGTAGTTTAATTTTATACATTTATTTTTTATGAGTTGGGCTCATACTCAAAATAATCAAAATTGAAAAAGGACAGTGTAATACTATATAAAGTGTACAATACATGTTGAAAAAGACAATAAATATCACAAGAGACAGTAATAATACTTTGCAATTATTTTTGCTACAAACAAAGTAAATGATCATATCTTTCTAACCCTAAACAATTCTTTGGATACTTAATAAATATAGTGCATGGCATGGCTTTTGCTTTCAAACATTTGTATCATTCCTCTTGTCAATTCTGCTTACCTTACAAGTCAAAGATGGTACAAATGTCCAAAACATTATAGCATTATATACTCTGCATCTCTGGTTTTGATATCAGTACTTTTGAAGAAAATGATGTGGGTTTTTTTTTTTTTTTTTTTTTTTTTTAACAACATCGTCATAACAAACACGGTTTCTTCTTCAGGAGTTTATAGATTATTACAGGTAAGTTCATTTGGATTAACTTTTTGAGATAATACCTGACACTGATTTAATCTTGTTCAAATCCCCTTCTCATCATTTCTAAATCTCATTCTCGTTCCATCCCAATTTTATCCTTATTTCATCCCAAATTTTACTTATTTTATCTAAATTTAAAGTATTTGGCTTTACAAAATGCTCTCTTTCCGCCATTCTAACATTTTACTAAAATTATGCCTTTTTTGGAAGGCATAACCAAACCAACTCATCGAACAATTCAACATTTCAAAACTCTCTACATCACGAAAAAAATCCGAAATCCTTGTAGGAAGGCCCAATCGCTTTTCTTAAGTTTAGAAAAACTTGATGAACTTCTTACTTCTTACTGCATTTAAAAATGCAGAACGTCAACTCATTTGCCCAATCTGTAACAATTTGAGTGGTTTTACTAAACAAGGATACTCAGTACAAGATCCCACACAACATATTTTTGTATGTATGACCTGCAAAAGTCAGAGTACTTCATACGAAGTCCATGAAGTTCTTTGCAGAACCATTGGCATTGATGTTAACTCTCAACAAGCTATCAACCTTCTAGAAACTCCCAGCAACCTGAAACTAGCGGCCCACGTGATAAACTGATCGCTCAACTTACCTAGCAAGCTCAGCGACTGATGGGTGAACTTCGCCAAGACCGCAAACAGATAACGTATCTTACAAGCAATTTTAACAAATAAAGCAATTGCAATGATCCCACGAGCTTCAACAATTAATCCCCAAGCATAGGCTCATATCACCCAAACTACAAAACTCTCCTGATATTTCTCAAGCCCCCCTGGCATAACATATACCTGCAAATCGAACCAAAAATTGAATATAAAAAGTTGTCCGTATCATCGTGTATAGTATATATCTCTAAAGCAACCCGATGTTGCTTCTTATTGGGAAAATAAACAGCACATGCATGCTTAATTCTTATATTGTCAGTGTAAAATTTCTTAGCAGATATATATGGTTAAATGTTTCTCAATCTGCCCATGTTTTTCTATTAAATCTTTGAGAGGAATTCAGCAAGTATATATATAACGATTTGAAATAAGAATAAAATAAAAAAAAATATGTTAAAAGAGTATTCAAAAATTTTGATCAAGTTTGGTAAATTTATAAATTAAAATAAATTTTGACATTAAATACAGCTAAAATCTACAATATGTAACAATTCACTAGACAAAAAAAGTCAACAGAGTAGACTTCAAGACATCACTAGCATTGTAAATTGTAATTGTAATTAGCTGTTACTATTTATTATAAGAAAAAAAATCTTATTTGAAAGAAAAAATAATGCATAGGAGATTTGTAATAGTTGTTGCATCCACAGTTCTGTGTAGGCACCTTGGTTAAGATAATGGCATAGTGTAATAGGACATGTTCTGTATTGCTGTGTAATATGTTATAAAGCTCAATTAATATCATGGAATGCGGGATTATTGTATCGCATAGATTTGACTGGATATGTAAATATATACTTTTGTAATGATTTGATTCATTACATTCTTACTTCAACCTAGTTAATATATAACCAATTCCCAAAACTTTAAATACTGATAATCCATGCAGACTAAATGAACACCAGTGATGCAGTGAATTTATTTGTTTCTTTCTTCCCCTTATATATTTATAATCCCATCCCAAATAAATATATTTTATTGCTCAATTACCATTGTGATACCTATAATCAAATGTATATAATCCAATATAATCCAATCATATGTATTAATCGTATAGTAGTAATAGCAATTACAATTAGTAACACCAACTTCTCCCTCCAATCAGAGAATCAAAGTCAATTTTATAATTTACATAATATTATACATCCCAATTGACAACAGCTCCTTGATTTTTATTACAACTTATTTAGGTTATTAGTCATAATAATTAAAGAAGTTAGGATATAAAAGAGATGTTTTCCATCTTATAATAAGATTCTTTAGTTTTAGTATGCTGTTTCATTTTATTATAACATTTCTCTTTATTTTTACTAAATGATTTAGACTTATTTGTGGAATATGTACATATTTATCCACTATAGATCTCCATTATATATGATTCTCACTTAAAATGCCGTTGATATGAATAAACATTAAACTACCGAAGTTATATATGCTAATTCATATTAATATAAACTTTCTACCGAACTTTGATTCTAACAATTTATACTAATGACCAATTAACCTAATGTGGATTTAATTATACCATTATCATCAAGGACCCACGAACTCTATAAATATATCGACTGGCTACTATCAAGGAATGTATCTACAAGGGATGTTATTGGCTACATATGGATTCTAGGACAATTAACTAATCTCTCTGGTGAAAACTATATAAAGAGGACATTTATTTATCACAATAAGGCCTTAGCTATAATTTGACTTGATAATAAAACCCTACACTTATCTAGTTGAATTCTTATTGTTTTTTATAATTTTTTCCGTGAATATCTAAGGATATTCCACATTATTAGTACATATTTTCAGCTTAGAGATTGGTATATCCTCCTGGCGTAATAATAATTACACCACACCACCACAGCAAAAAAAAATTATTGTGTGAACTTAGTAAAATTCACCACCGTCATGCAACATATTGCATGATTAACATGATATGAAATACAAATAAAGAGATGCTTAAAAAAAATTTCCCTAAGTTTCCTAAATTTAATTCCTTATTATTCCTCATAAACGCACGTATTATAAGAAACTTTGGTAATTTCAATTAAAATATTTGAATTGAAAAGCTATTTTAATATCCTGTTTCAATTTACAATGAGCTGTTCCATTTGTAAGTACTATATTTTCTGATTTAAACATCCCCTACATACCATTGTACTGCAAAAAATAGAAATTTCAACGCATTCTCTCCTAATTTTCATATATCTCAGGCGTGGCGGTAATTTAAAATATAAACTTTCTGATGATGAAAAAATTGAAAAAATCAATTTTAAAATTTTGAAATGCAAAATTGACATTGAAAGTGTATAATAACCTGACTAACGTTATTAAATAGCCTCAATACGAAATTTAATTTTGCATCTAATCGTATATTTATCGAAAACTTTTGTCACCAAAAGTATTCTGGAAAATGCAAAAACATAAAAACCAGTTTTTAGTGATTACAAAAATGCCTGTATATTTAAGTTTTAAAGTTAACGTTATAAGCAGCTAAAGCAAAAAAATACCTATTATTGGAGGCATTATCTGTCACTCTAGCGCTATTTTTCGTAGAGTTATTAGCTTTTTTCGAAAATGTCAGATTTTGGACGAGGGTATACAAGGGAAAAGACATGATTTTTCCGAGATAAATTTTATAATAAAATATGACAAAACTAAGTGAAAGAATTATTTTTGGCTTATAAAGTATGTGCTTAAACGGTTGATATCTCGAGTTACGGTCCATTAAAGTTGCATTTTTGTATACTTTTAATGGAAATAGCTTTATAAATAGTACAATGAGCTTAATTGGAATTTTTGCTACATTTATTTCTCTCCTTTTTATATCTGTTTTGATATATTACTCTTTGAGATTACTTTAGAATTGCAAGAGTTATTAACTGAAAAGTAAATTTTGCTGTAATTTTCTTGGTATTTTAAGGTACTGTCCGCATAAAACGGAGTTTGATATTTAGGTCCAGTAATACGAATCTGATATGCTGACATGTAGTAAATATATTCTTTGAAGGGGTTTTTAGTACAATCTTTACAGAAACGTTGTAAAAAGTATTCTAATATACGTTGTTCTTCTTCAATATACTGTATCTATCTTGCTTAGTTTTATTTCTACATATTTTAGTGCAAAGTCTGGAAGTAACATACTATTTATTTTTGATTCTTGACCCGAACAATTTGAATGCTTCTGTTATCATGTTATCATAGTGCAGTCATGACTTATTTTGTGAGCTCATGAATAAGGGAAATTCAATTTAATTAACGAACACTGTTATTCTCTTTTATTATTTTGAAATAGTAGGTTAAAAATCGAGGCTCTGCTTTTAAGGGAAAAGCTATAAATTTTACCTGTTTTTGAGTTTTTTGTGAGAGATAAAATAAATTTAGGAATAGGTAGCACAATGCAACTATCTCATATCTATTTTTTAACGACGTCTAGGGTATATATCAAAAGTTTTTAGTAGTATGAGGTTGTTTGTAGAAAAAAGAACAATTTTTTGGCACTGAAGATTGAAAACTTTGAAAAGCAATATAGAAAATACAGTTACGACTTTTCTAGGTTTATTAAAGATAGTTTGAAAGTAAAGAAAGGGTCAAATACTTTAGATTCCTTAAATATGTTTGGTATTTATAGTTTCAAATTAGAAATGATGTTAATCAGCCAAAAGCAGTATATACGTCAATGGCAAACATCGAAATTAGTAAGTGAGCATTCTTTTATGTACGATTAAAGTTGTAGTGATAAATGTTTTGATAGATTGACATTTGTTACATTTAATGAAGACGAGAGATGTTTTTACAAAAAAAGCTTAATGCTGTTATACTATTATAGATTTCAGATGCCGTTTATTTTACCACATTCCATTAGACCCAAAGAATTTTTCCTTTCATTCTGCATTATAATAATAGTAATTTTAGTGCACACACAGTTCGAGGTATATTAAGGTTATTGCGAATTTTTTTTTTTTTTTTTTTGACACAAAAATATTGAAAAAAACAATAAAGTGCATGCAGCAATATTTCTATTTCTGTTTTTGTCAAGAAAACTGACCGACTAAATTTGCGACAATTAGAACCAATAACACTAGCCACTTCCTTTGCAATACAAAGCTAAATAAACATGTTCTTGTGTGTTAGATCCCGTCATCAATAACCATTACGTTGGAACGTTTGAAGTGTTTTTAATGATATATTATGGCATATAGTTTTAATAATTCTCAGCACAAGAGATGGAAGAACCGGTCACTAGGAGATAACTGAAAGATATAACTATCATTCTACTTTATTTTACCTTTTTGGTGCTATGATAAAGTTTTCTTTCATTTAGACATGGCATCAGAAGATAAATCGAGCGAAAACCAATTAACTAATACAGAGTAAAGTGGAAAAAGAGTTATAAAACTTGCAGAATGTAGACCTCACATTATATAATTTAGAGATGTTAACATAATGAATGCTGTTGGTTCAAATATTCAAGGTGTACAGAACACATTAGGCACCTTATTTTCTGTAAGAAAAATGTAATAAGTAAATTTTCATATATTTAAAATTGATAAAAAAAAAATGTAGCGAATTGAGCAGAATTCCCGTCAGACATTTGCAATGAGTAAAGGGATGGTACAAATGATGGAGCAAGAATATAAAGCCAATATGAGAATTAGTACGTAGCGTCATTGTATAAATAAATCCGTACAATTAACTTATTGTAAAATACTAGGCAGTACATTTGAACCAGCTGGAAATGGCAATGTTCGTATGTCATTGATTATTGATAATGGAACCCAACTACCAGCAACATCAATGACCGGCGTGTTAGAGTTCAAAGCTAGTGAGGTATATCGTTTGAACAGGTTTTATTATAACGCCTCTTATAAAAAACTTATTTAGATTGATGTTTTATTTTTCACTTCATACCAAAATAATGATGAAAATCAACCATTGCCAAATTTATTTCAATCATCATGCGATTTAGCGCCACAAGCAAAATATACGCAAGTTATCGAGATCCGTACAAAGGAGATAAAACAATGTAATGGTAGCATTACGTTGAATTTGATGAATCCTTTATTGCCACAAGAAAGCATTGAATTGAAACATAATTTTGGATTATATTTGATTGATCAAGTAATGTATAAATTGTACATTATCTTACAAAAATGTATGCATTAACCTCTACTTCTGCTAGTTCAAAATAGAAATTCTAGACCATAAGAAAAATTTGAAAATAGTCGACAATCTGTATTATCCAGTGAATTTTTTACGTGACATATTCAAGATCCATCCTATAAATGGCATAAATTATGGTACGTGTATCTCATTATCGTCTCCAAAGGTAAGGTACATAACTTAATGTTTTATGGTTCAATTTATTGAGATTTTTATTTTACTGCTAGTGCATAATAATCTGTGAGATTACAAACGTAGCTGAAGATCATAATACAGTTGAGGTGGAGTTTACCAGTAATAATCAAGAGTTGGCACAAATGTTAATTGCTGAATTGAGCTCATTATGCGTCGAGTAATTTATTTATTTTTTTTTTTTTAAAAAAAAAAGGGTATTATTTACATGGAAATTGGTATTATACTATTTCATTATTGTTATAATTTTAAAAGTGGTTGACTTTCTGGATCTGTGCACATAAAATGATATACTAGACCCACAAGACTTGCCAACAATAAAAATCTAAATATTCTCCAGAGATATTCAGAAATCAAAATGATATAATCGGTGGTAGTATTTGCGTTATTGCCAAAATTACTAGTAGTGTTACTAGTGTCGATCTCTTGTTCTATGACTTCACTAGTTGGTTCCTTTAATGTATTCAATTGTTCTTTTTCTTCTTGACAACTGGATTTTCTTCTTTCCTGTTGTTCGAAATGATCTTCTGCTAATTTTTCAATGACATCTTGACTCTGAAATTGTTCTAATATGACATTGGCAACCATGGGTGCCCCTGTACGAGCTATTAAAGCCTCAACTAATTCCTGTAGTACACCTTTTTGTTCTTCTTCCATTTTTGCTTCTTCTAATGCTGCTTGTGCTAATTCAATAAATCTATCTTTATCATAGTAATGTTGTCTTGTGGTTTCATCTCCACTTTCATCTGTTGTCCAGCTTGATTTTTCATTTAAAGTAAATCGGCGACACGATGTTGGCTTACTGCTGTTATTGCTATTGTTATCAAGAAAATGTGGATTTGTATATCTTGCAGTAATCATTTTTCATACATATAAAATCCTAATAACAAGAAGAAGAAAGAAGAAGAAAAAAGAAAAGAAAAGGAATATTTAGCATTTATATACTCAACAATTTTAGAGATGTGCCCCGCTTTTCTCAATTTAGTAAATACATTATGATTTATGTCTTAATGTCACGCGTTTCAATTACTTTTTCTGATGTAAAATTGCAACTCGAGTTCAATACTGTGTAATATAATTTCCGAATAACTCTAAATGATAGTAAAAAAAAAAAAAAAAAAAAAAAAAAAATAACTGAATCAAGATTTTATCAGTACATCTTTCACGAGAGATCACTGTTGTATATCTTATTGGATTAAATTGATAATACACCACTCCACATGACTTTTTTTTATATTGATGAGAGTGAATATATATTATAGATACATTCTTCTTCTTGGTGCATCTATTTATCGTATACTTCTAATTATACACTCAAGAACCAAGAATATCTGACATCGGATCTGATCGGTAGTTCAGCCGCTGAATAAGAATTACATTTAGATCACATTATATGTATATGTATACATGTAGTAAATAAATAGAGTCTCTTGATATATAACTTTTTTTTTTTTTTTTTTTTTTTTTTTTTTTTGTTACAGTCGTACAAAGGTCTAATATCATCTGATATTTCTTGTCCAACATTTACGCATTTGCTGTGCCTTTTTGTGATTACCATTATTTAGAATTTAAGCGATTTTCATATGCTATTTTACATGTATGCTTTTAGCTTACATGCATATACAATCTTAAGCACTAAATAGGGGATATACTAAATAGCAAACGGAAATCTCTCGCGAGTTTTATATATCAACATACTTACAAATCACTGTTTATTTGCTTTTCAAATGATTTAAATCCAAGTAATACATACACTTATAAAAAGATTTCTATGCATGATAATTTTGATTGGACTCTTTAACAATCAACAATAAAAAGAAGCAGCAACAGCATCAAAACAACAATGTCAGCATCATCTATAATAAGGAGTTGATTGGCCAAGGTTGTACATGTATAAATGTACAGCAAATATTTGTTAAACGATAGGTACTTGGACTGGGCGCATTCTTGTTTTTTTTATTAGATGTAAGCTATAATGATATGAAATGATTTGATATATGATTTTAGATCGAGAAAAGAAGAGACTTATTTAACTCTTTTGTTTAGCATTCCTATAAAAGATTAATCAGTTTTACATGTTTGTCACAATATTTGTAGTAACTTACATGGCATCAAATTCTGATTTAAAAGCTTTTGTAATCTCAGGACGCTTAATCTTCTGTGCAGCAGTTAACATGCCCTAAAATAAGTTTATGTAAAAAAAAAAAAAAAAAAAAAAAAAAAAAAAAAAAAAAAAAGTTAAAATACTACATTCATAAAACCCTAATTTATAACATACCGAATCAGTTGTCCATTCTTCATGGCATAAATGTACATCAAATAATAACTCAGATCCCTTTAAACCGCCTTCTTTAGCTTGATCTAAAAGGGAAGCAAGAATTGTTTTTCGAACAACTTCATGCTGGCATAATGCTTCAAAATCAGTTTCAGTAACTTGCTTTTCAATAGCTAATTTACGAATGACAGGCTCAGAAACAACAGCAAGAGCAATTGGCTTTGGATACAATGAATCAGCAAAAACACAAATATTAGTAACATAGACGCAACTCTTGTAAATGGATTCCAATTTCTCAAGAGCAATATATTCACCATTGCTTAATTTAACCAAATTTTTCTTTCTATCAATAATGGTCAAGGTACCATTTTCATTCCATTCTGCAATATCACCTGTTTGTAACCAGTTGTCTTCAGTCATTGTCTCTTTTGTAATATCATCACGTTTCCAATATCCCTTGGTGATAGAAGGACCACGAACCCAAACTTCTCCTTGAGGTTTAATATTTGTAGAGAAATAGTTGGCATCAGGAACATCCACCAATTTAATTTCACAACAAGGAACAGGGGCACCTACTTGACCATAACCAAACTGTTCAGGTGTCATGACACAGCACATACTAAATACAAATAAATAATCATGGAATATAAATATAGAGTGTCATAGTATAACTTACCCACAGCCTGAAAATCAAGTACAAAAAAAAAAAAAAAAAAAAAAAGATGAAAAGATTAGAATCATTTAAACCTAACAACAAGAATAAATATATACTTATATATATAATACTTACTTTCTGTCATGCCTATAAGTTTAGTAAATAAGTTAGATATAGCAAAACTATATGTTAATGATAGTTCAACTTACCAAAACCACCAAGAATAGGACAAATTGCGACAGATAAAAATTTTTGAGTCTCTATAGATACAGGAGCTCCACCAGATAAGGCAAAACGAAGTCGACCGCCCACCTGATCTTTAATCTTGTTGAAAACTACTTTATCAATAAAACCAGTAGGTAAATGACGCTCTAATAGCCATGCTTTGGTTGCATAAGCTTTGTGAAACATTTTTTGTGCTTTTGGAGAAGCTTCACCAATTTTGGCTAAAATACCCTTACGAATAGACTCCCAAACAGCAGGTACACCTGTCATTAAAGTAGGTCTAAATTCTTTAATATCACCCTTACAATTACGTACAGATGCATCTGTCAAAGTACGAACAGAAGCATATCCCAAACTTGAAAATAAAATCAATACATTTGATACATGCTGCAAATTAATAAATACTTACGTTACACCCCAAAATACACATAGGTTTTCAACAACAAATTCCAATACATGGGCTAATGGAAGATAAGCCATCATACTATCATGATCTGTAACCAGATGTCCTAAAATAGTATTACATCCAGCAACTAATTTACAAGTATTAGAATTGTTTGCGTTTGATGTGGTATTAATTTACTTACTGGCAGCTACAATATTCTTATGTGACAACATGACACCTTTTGGATTTCCAGTACTTCCAGAAGTATACATGATACAACAAAGGTCTTCTGGTTCAGGTTGTCTAGCTTCTCTAACATGTTCTCTACCTAATTTAGCAACTTCGTCTAAAGAAATTACTTTTTGAGATACACCAGCACTCACTTTATCAAGTGCTTCAGTTTTGATTTCACCACTATAAATAATATAACGAAGACTAGGACATTTAGCAGCAACTTTTTGAACAGTAGGCAATAAATCAGCAACAGTATAAATAGCTTCTACCTCAGTTTCATTCATTGAATGAAGTAAACCATCTTCGCCAAGAGTATCATAAGCAGTTACAATGGTCATATTTTGAGTAAAAGCGCTGTGAGCAGTCAAAAGCCAATACATACTAATTTGGTTTATAGATTAATACAATATAACAAAATCACACACACACACACACACACACACACACACATATATATATATATATATATATAACACAACTCACTTTGTAGGAGAAAATAGTTCAATTTTAGATTTATTCTTGAGTCCGAGTTGAATGAAACCAGCACCAACATCATGAGCTAAGCGAGATGCTTCTTTGTAAGTTAAATAATGATAAGGCGATAATTGAAAGTATTTCCAGGTCTTTTTTTGTTTGATCTCTTCACCATTGACAAATTTTGAAATCTCTTTTTCTTCATCTACCATTTGCTCAACCTTACGAAATCCGAAACCTTTTCTTTCGGGATACTTGTTTGCACTTCTTGAAAGTACATCATATAATGTATGAACATTGTGATTTGGTACACGATTCAATCCTTCAGGAGCAAAGATAGATCTTCTAATGCGTCCACCATTAGGTTGTTCAGGACCAATTTCTACAGTAAATGATTTCATATTGTTATTATTTTGTTTGAGAAATGAAAATGAAAATGAAAATGAGAAAAAAAAAATGAAAAAGGAGGCAAAACAAGAAACAGTTATAATAACAATATTTTTATTTCATGTAGTACAATAGTCCTCTCCACTTTCTAATAAACAACAGGTTGTCTGCTTTACATTTCTATACTACATTAGTTTTTCACATGATAAAAAAAAAAAAAGTATTATATTTCAACTGACGATATATAAGAAATGATTTACTCTAAAGATTTACTTTTTCCTTTTCAAGGCATCATGTCCGTGCTTTACATGCTTTTATTGTATAACAAATATAGATTTCAGCTTAATTTAATACTAGAAAATAAATAGATCATCACTATCAATTTATAGCGCAAGATGCTATATGTTTCAAAAATGTATCAACTTATTTTGTGTGTGTTGTAGTACTATTTTCTATAAATCGATGCATCTCAATTTATTATATTCTTAATTATATATTCTTTTATTACTAATTAAGCGTTCCTGTCGACAAGTTTTTGACACTTTATTTTAGTTAATCATGTACATCAAAATTCACATGCTAATTATTGCAACGTTGATATAAACTCCATTTTATTTTATTTTCTCATTATTTAAACTCAATAGCTTATAGATTTGCAAAAAAGATAAATGTTGTATATGTATTACAAATGTATGTCTTTTTTCTTTAGTAGTGCTCAAAGAGCTCGTGCGCTTTTGTAACTTTCTATTTTATCTGTTACACTTTTATTCTTGATTTAAATACTGTGAGAACATCATCATCTTGTCGAATGTTGCATTACCAACGTTTTTTTTTTGTAATACAAAACGAAAATGCTATTGCTTTCCCCTAAATGAGCCGACAATTTCATTACAAATCTATAGTTCTAAATATATCACCATGTCAAGGGTAATAAAGACACTTTTATAACTAATAATTGAGTTTATTGATCAATTCAAAAGGAATTGACTTAACTAAAAAAACACACATGTGAGAAAAAAAAAAAGCTGTATTTTCCTACACAAATGCTTAAATGATTCAACGCCAGATATCTACGCATGCTCACATGTCATCGCTTTCTGATTGATTTCAAAGCTTGTTTAAATGCAAAACTCAAAAGGATAACACCAATTTTAAATAGCTAAGAACTGTAGGAATACTTATTATATAAATTTGACACGACATAAAAGTAGTGATGGCTGGCAACAAGAAACTATATTTTTTTCAGGAAAAGTAATTTTTAAATAGGAGCGTACATCTTATAAGTAGGCTAAAGCTCTACAAGTAGTACCTAAAAGAAGACAACAAGAAGACAAATTCATGTGTTTTTACGACTCGTATTTATCGTAAAAATTGGTATAGATATCATCTCTTGAAGTTGACGTTGAAGTCGGGTTTTATATCAAGTACCTTAACAAATTGAGTTTGAAAGTATAGACAACAATGGTAGCAACAGTTTTGACCAAGTTTGCCATTTCTGAAAAAAAAAAAAAAGTGGTCTATCAGCTCAAAATAAATTAAACCATCCTTATTTAATCTACATGCCTTCAATAAATAGCTTAGTAAAAAGTTTTGCTTTTCTAGTAAAAAGTTGGATTTTATGAAAATTTTATGGCAAAGGTAAAAATTGAGCTGAAGTCATGATTCGAAAAAATTATAAAAATGCAATCTATCAAGCAATAGAATTTGTTTGGCATGCTTCATGGCGCTCAAAATGGACGCAAGCTACTAAAATAAAGCATCCGAATACTGAAGTAGGTCAAATCTTTATAAATGTTGACATCTGACATTTTGTATGCAACTTTTATTTATTTATTAATTAATTAATAATAAATGTGTTTTATGGTACGCCTCCATGAATCTTTCAACTTTTATGCAAGGGAAACTAGCAGAAGAATGATAAAAGCTTACTTGATTGGCCAACTTACCGTACTACAAGCTTTGTGGTAAACAAATTGCAGTAGTGAAAAGGCTTTCCTCTGGACTGCTACAGTGACCATTTCAGGGACGGTCAAGAAGAAAAAAAATAGTAAAATTTGGATCTGTCAGATATATCGAAAAAGAGGGGCAATTATATGACAATGTACATTCTTTTCCTTTATTCAATTAGTGAAGATATAGTAAAACAAAATGTCATCTCTCTATAACTTCAAAAAGATTGAGCCAGTGCCAACATCATCCGACTTTGTGGACATTATTTTGTCCAAAACACAAAGAAAGACCCCTACTGTCATTCACAAGAATTACAACATTGGCCGTATCAGACAGTTTTATATGCGTAAAGTCAAGTTTACCCAAGAGAATTTTGATGAAAAATTCAAGAATATTCTTGATGAGTTTCCCAAGTTGGAGGTAAGAAAGAAATGACTACAGGTATTTTATCAATGTCTAGTTTGCTAAATGTTTCCATTAGGATATTCACCCTTTCTATGCTGATTTGATGAATGTCTTGTACGATAAGGATCATTACAAACTTGCTCTTGGTCAAGTCAATACTGCTCGTCATTTGATTGATCAAGTTGCCAAGGATTATGTTCGTTTATTAAAGTTTGGTGATTCATTGTATCGTTGTAAGCAATTGAAAAAGGCAGCACTGGGTCGCATGGCTACTGTTATGAAGCGTCAAAAGGATAGTTTGGCATATTTGGAACAAGTTCGTCAACATTTATCTCGTTTACCTTCTATTGATCCCAATACCCGTACATTATTGATTTGTGGTTACCCCAACGTGGGTAAATCATCTTTTATCAACAAAATTACTCGTGCTGAAGTGGATGTGCAACCTTATGCTTTTACTACAAAGTCTTTGTTTGTAGGTCATATGGATTACAAGTATATGCGCTGGCAAGTCATTGATACCCCCGGTATTTTGGATCATCCTTTAGAAGAGCGTAATACCATTGAAATGCAATCTATTACTGCCATGGCACATTTGAGATCTTGTATCATGTACTTTATGGATCTTTCCGAGCAATGTGGTTATAGTATTGAGGACCAAGTCAAATTATTTAATAATATTAAGCCTCTTTTTGCTAACAAGCCTATTGTTTTGGTTATCAACAAAATTGATCAAGTGAAACCTGAGGATCTCCCTGAAGACCAAAGAAAGTGGATTGAAGACATCGCCAACGATGAAAATGCTACCGTATTAACCATGTCTTGTTATAATGATGACGGAGTTATGAATGTACGTAATAGTGCCTGCGATAAATTGTTAGCTGCTCGTGTTGAAATGAAGATGAAGGGTAATAAGATCAACGATGTCATTAATAAGATTCATTTGGCTCAACCACAACAAAGAGATAACATTGCTCGTCTTCCCAACATTCCTACCGAAACCAAAACCAGAGTTAAATATGATCCTAATGATCCTAATCGTCGTAAACTTGAAAGAGATATCGAGCAAGAACAAGGCGGAGCTGGCGTTTATAATGTAGATGTTAAAAAGAAGTACCTTTTGGAAGACGAAGAGTGGAAATATGACACAATTCCTGAATTCCTTGATGGTCATAATGTTGCTGACTTTATTGATCCTGAAATTGAAGAGAAATTGGAGGCTTTAGAAAGAGAGGAAGAACGTTTGGAAGCTGAAGGTTTCTATCAATCTGATGAAGAGATTTTGGATGATGAAGAAGAGGTACTCAGAACTGCAGCTGATGCTATTCGTGATCGTAAAAAGCTAATTGTGCAAGCACATCGTGCTGCCCGTGGAAGAACAAGACCTACATTGCCCAAAACTACTGCTGCTAAATTCACTACTGCTAGTGAAATGGATGAACATTTAACTAGTATGGGTATTGATGGTACTGATGCTACTGAGCGTGTTCGTAATGCTGCCACTGGTCGTAAACGTGCTCGCAATGAAGCTCTTCCTGATGAGGCTGTTAGAGACGCTGGTGCCAATGATCGTGACGAATCTCTTGCTGAGGAAATGAGTAATCTTGGTTTCCGTAACGTTAAACAAAAGTTGGAAGCCGATAAACAAAAGAAGAATGTTCAAAAACAAACATCCAAGATGGGTAAGCGTGGTGAAGCTGATAGACAAATTCAAACCAAGATGCCCAAACATTTGTTCAGTGGTAAACGTGGTATGGGATCCACTGATCGTCGTTAAAAAAATCTGTACATTTTCCTTTATTTGCAACGCCTTTTTTTTTTCTTATTCCTGTGTGTATTTTCACATTATTTCCTCCTTTTTAAACAAACATACATACACATACGCACAATCATTTTAGACATTCTTAAATAAACTACTTTATTTCACATTCAAATCAGTAAAGCTTTCAAAAGTCTACAAAGTTTTCAATCTTTATAAGTATATAAGCAATATATCTGTACACATAACATAAAGCTCAGTCAGCTTTATTTGTGCATACTAAATGTGTTTTAACTACTGTATACAGAGTCGTGGAAGTTTTTATTTACCAAGAAATTTTTTTGACGCTTACCGACTCCAAAATGATCTTCAAATTCAAAGCTTACCATCTTCATAAATAATATCGTCCTAATTAACGTTTCTGACATATCTTAGATACTACAAAATAGATATGAATTGGTTGTATTATGCCATCTGAATCTAAACTAATATCCCATAAAAGATTTAAAATCTAGTGAAATTCGATACTTTTTCCTTATTAAAAAACAGGTTCTATTTTTCATTTATATTTGACCTTTTTTTTTTCACTTAATAACAAAATAAAAGTATATGTACATGTACTTGAGATGTTCAACTTAAATTCAAAAACGAGTTTACCGAAACAACCTAATTTATCAGTTGAAACAACTATTTTAGAGCTAATACTTCAGGTTTTACCACTAATTCGCTGCTAAAAATTAAAACCAATAAACCTATTATATATTTCTGCAAAAACTTAAGTTATAATTTAACTTCTGGTAATGAAGCTCACTTTTAGTGAAGTGCTCTACAACATATTTAAATATGAAAAAACTCTAAGCGCTTTTTTTTCCTTTTATGTATTTTTTTTAGGCTTTTCTGTAGTAGATTACAATATTTGATACATCAACGACCAGTGTTTTTTTTTAGTATTATAGTATATTCACCAGCAAAAAACTGGTCAATAAGAAGTTATATATTAAAAGTAGAACCTAAAAAAAAATTATGCTAGATAGAGCATATATATTTCTTTATTCGACTATAGCGAGCCTACAATACTCATATTATAACGAAATACTACTACGGCAACAAAAGTACCCAAATTACTCGGCTTAAGATTTGAAAATAATAGTGTATAACTTGCAAATTTTGCACTAAAATATATAAAAATAAAACTAAATAATAAGATAGATGCATTAAAGAGTAACTTGAGTTCGAATATATTTTACCAAAAAATCCCTTCAAACTTCAAACTTCAAAGAATAGATTTACGACATATATCAGGTCCGCATTGCGGGGCCTGAATCGACGAAAATTTGTTTTTTGCAGATTCTGTGATTGTGTTGTCTAGAAAATGAGTACAAAATTTGCTTTTCAGTTGATAACTCTTGGAATCTCAAAGAGTAATACATCAAAACAGATATACAAAGGAGAAAAACAAATCTAGCAAAAGTCCCAATTAAGCTTATTATACTATTTATAAAGCTATTTCCATTAAAAGCGTACAAAACAAAAACTTCAGTGGGCTGTAACTCGAGATACCAACCGTTTAAGCACATACTTTATAAGCCAAAAATAATTCGTTCACTTAGTTTTGTAATATTTTATTATAAAATTTATCTCGGAAAAATCATGTCTTTTCCCTTGTATACCCTCGTCCAAAATCTGACATTTTCGAAAAAAGCTAATAACTCTACGAAAAATAGCACTAGGTTGACAAATGATGCTTCAAATAATAGATATTTTTATTCTCTATTTGCCTGTAATACCAACTATTATATTTTATTATAAAAGTATTTTTAAAATTACTAAAAGCTGGTTTTCATGTTTTTGCTTTTGTTGCAAAATTTTTAGTGACAAAATTTTTCAATAATTATATGATTAAATGCAAAATTAAATTTCATTTGGAGGTTACGTAGTACAGTTGGTCAAGTTGTTGTACACTTTCGATGTCAATTTTGCATTTTAAAAATTTAGGATCGTTTTTATCAATTTTTTCATCATCAGAAAATTTTAAATTTAAATCACCGCTACACCTGCGATTGATGTCTGAAAATTCTGAGAAAATTTTTCAAAATGTTATTTTTTTGCAATGCAATGGTATGCAAGAAATGATTAAATCGAAAATAACAGCAGTTGCAAATGAATCAACTCATCTTTGTAAACTGAAACAAGATAGTAAAATAATTTAACCATTTTTAAATATTAGATTAGATATATATAACATAAATGACACTACAACAATCTGAAAAAAGGGGAAATTAATACGGTGCCGTAGATTAAGATACAAAAAATGATAAAGACCCTCCGCTGGTATAGTCTCTGGTGAGTTAGGTTAGTTAACCCCTTTATTAAAAAAAAGTTTTATAAGGCAGTTAGAAAGATATGAAGGGAAAAAAGGAATAATTTAATCTCTTTATTACTATTATTTAAATAAAGCGTCGCTCGGAGAGCATTTGCTACATTATTGAAGGCCGAAACGGAGGCAAATGAGATTGATTTAGAAACGATAAAGAATCAATGTATGTATTATAGTAATGTAATACACTTTGCTACGTTTTTTTATATTGTATGTGTTTAGGACACAACAAAGAACTATGAAAGTAGGAAGAATTTATATGACCGACAAGCCATTATCATTATCTTCAATTAATATTTAACAATATTTAAAGAAATTGAATTGTAACGACTGTCACCAAGCATTCCTCAAATAGGTTTACGCCTATTTCTCATGACCGTTGAACTCAGGTCATATACAAGGCTACTATAGAGGTGATGATAGCGCATATACCATTTACAGAGTAGATAGGTCAAGTAACAGGTGCGTGGGAGAAGGTTCTTTTTCATGATTCCAATGCTGCTGAACTACAAGAAATTCCTGTTAGCATGACTTCATTAAAAGCTTATATGAAGGAAGTAAAAGCTGCATCAAGAAAAAAGCAAACAAGTCATGGTGGTATAAACACTGGCACCACCAAAGGCGTACGCTACTTGACAGAAGCTGTCAGAAAGATGAATTAACCTGAATGTATAGTATTTAGTCTTTATTAAAAAGTAAAGTTCTTAAATTTTTAAATATGTATGTTTCTTCTAATTCCAGATGACCTCTCATGAGATAAGTATTTCAAGGAATCATGCTGCTGTCATTTCTGCAAGAAATCAAAGGCGCGACGAGCAAGTATACCGAGCTTTGAGGTCCTTGGAAGGAAGATCAACATTTCAAACCGCTTCTACTGTCAATAGACCTGATAAGGAACGGTAAGGGCTACAAGTAATATTACTGCTGTTGATGATCCTATTGTGCCACTAATTATTGTAGACAATGATGATGATGACGAAGGAGTTGTAGTCAATAATAATAATAAAAAAAAAACCCACACACACAATCATCTATTATATTCTGTTTTCTAGCGAGTATTCTATATACTGCACTAATGTTGGTACAGGTACATTAAAGTAAAGGCTTGTTTGGTGTTGTCATCTGATGCATGAATTAACATTTTTCATGAAAGTAGCAACGACATAGAACTACCCAGTGAGACTTAAATAAACTTTCTGTTGCTTCTTAAACTTGAGGAAAGTAAAAAAGCTTCCTACCTTCCTAAGCTCCCATTCAACACACTCACTAACGCTTGACATCCTTTTGTTATTTTTTTTTCTCTTTTTTTTTTTGAATTGAAGTGACTAGGAATGTGTTACGAAAAGATCTGACCATTAGATTTTATTTTCTTTCATATCTTATAATTTTGCTATTGAGTGAATGTTCAAAGAGGATTCTAATATAATAAAGTTTCTTATTTTGTTCTGACGGCCTCAAACAATTCTTCACAACCTAGAATAATAAAATGATAGCATCCGACTGCTTGAAAATCAACTAATTGGAATGAAATTAGAAAAAGCAAATGAATCTCGTATAAAATGTTCTTTTAGTCATTTGTGTTTTAACGTGCTATTGTCTTTATTTATAGCTCAAAGCCTAAAGATTGCCTGCTAATGCGTATATACAAAAAACTTGCTTATTTCTTGTTAAAAAAATATTATGCGTACAAAAAAATAGTGACAAAACTTGAAAAAATATTTTATTAAATGTTGTCAAGTTCAACAACACATATTATATGAGATATACATAATAGTAAGACAAGATGTGTAAAAGTCCAACAAAAGCTTCAGTGCTTTATATTAAAATCTGCTTTTTATGTAACACAATATAATGTTGTGTCCAATTTCTATTTTTTAGTGGTCGCAATGAGCTACGTTAGATGTAATCAATATCATTTCAGAGAGACCCTTTATTCCTACTACTATTCTTATATATATATATATATATATGCCTTGGAGCAATAATTGTATCTATGTTTACAAGCATTTCGCTAGCTCGACCAATAATACCCACATTATGTAAAAATATGGACAATGAAGAAATCATACAAAAATTGTTAATATTGTTTACACCAAAAGCAAATAAAAATGCGAAAGCTTACTTGAAATTCTAAAGTTAAATAAAGCTCTGGTTACTTGTATTTATCATGCTCCATTGTTTAGAAAATACTCTTTAAACATTTGAAGAAAATTCTTCACTACTTGAGAGTGAAACCATTGCTTCAAATACATCCCAGCCAAAATTAAAGATACAGTACAAGAATAACTTTTGACGAAACCTTTTAATTTCAAGATGTTCCCAAGATATTTGAGTATTAAATAGTTTAGATACTTTTTTTTTTCTTTTTGCTGAAGGTGTAGCATTTGGGTATTAATACAATAACCATGAGACGAATAGCTTGATGAAAGCAGCTTTTAAATGGCCGAATTTTACTGCTGCAATGTATATCTGTTCATGACGTCGAGAATTTCCATTATATTTGTGTAAATTACATATTAAACTCTTTACCTTTTTTCTTTCATAATAATAAATAAGTAAAAAAAAAACACGCACACACACAATGTCCTGGCGTAGAATTGATATCGACCAATATGATGAAGACGCGTATACCGAGGATGAAATCCTTTCAGAATTTGATACAGGTTTATCACCCGAACAAGTTATCTCTTCCACTCAAACACGAAGCACAGATGTTCGCAACTTGCTTACAAAGTAATTGTGATATGTAAGAATAGACTTCAAAGGTTTTAATTATCTTTTTATTTATTAGGGGTGATTTGAATAGTGCTTTACTTCGTGCTTTGGAGGAACCTCCTTATGGACGTCAAGTAGATTCTGCCAAGGTAAATAGATATGGCAACAAAAAGTAAACCATTTTATAGACTGAAAATCTAAATTTAAATAGGCTGAAAGCACAAAAACTGTTACTGAAGTTTTAAACCTTTTCCGTGCTACTGATATTCCTCAAGTAATTAAATCTCTCAGTCATGAACAACAAGATATTTTGATGAAGTATTTATATGCAGGTATGGGTAAACCTGAACAATTTACTTCTAGTGTCTTGTTAACATGGCACGAAAAGGTAACAAGAATTTTCAAGTAATAGTTTTATAATACATTAATTCTAATATCTCTCAATATTAGTTGACAGAGGTTGCTGGAAATGGTTGTATTGTCCGTGTTATGACTGATAAACGTACAGTTTTTTAAGAAAAAGAAAGCAACAAATAAATACACATACACACCTTTATTTACTATTTCATTTATATTTCTAATATTTTGTTATGCAAGCTTCAAACGGAAACCAGTGGATTCGGTTTGTCCACCAAAAATTGTACCCGCTAAATCATCATTTTCACCAATTTCACCATGAGCTGCTGCAGGAGCTGATGGACTAAATGCTCGCTTTCTTTAATGGTGTTAGAATTAAAATGTGCCAAGCATTTGTATATATATATATATATATTTATATATTGTACTTACTTGTGACCAGATCCTTTAGATGGCCATGTTGGGAATAGGGATGGATCTTTAGGTGCTGGGCTTTCACTAAAATATGGATGTTTTAGTGCTTGTTCTGCTGTGATACGTTTTGAGGGATCGTATGTTAGTAATCTTGATAAAAGGTCCAAGCCTGTTTGAGTTAATGTTGTAAATTTACTTCTCAATGAGCTATATCTATACAAAATATATATTAATATCACATTGATATCAAGGAATATAAAACCTACGGTTGATATACAGGTGCTATATTCTTTGCGTGAGGAAGTTGAGAATATTCAGGCCAGATTTCTTCAGTTGGGCTACCCAACAATTTAAAGATCTAATCAGAATTAGTTGATATGTTATGAATATAAAATATCATACATTCGATTTACCCTATCTAATTGATCAATCTCACTTCTGCCTGGCAATAAAGCCTCGTTATTCAATAATTCTGCAAAAATACATCCAACCGACCACATATCAATAGCTGTTGTATATTCTTTGGCACCTAATAATAACTCTGGCGATCTATACCATAATGTAACAACTAACTGTGTCATATTACCCATTGGACTACCATATTTTCTTGCTAAACCAAAATCTGCCACTTTGATCTCACCACGATTATTCAGTAACAAATTACTAGTTTTCAAATCTCGATGAATAATCCAATTATCGTGCATTAATGCCACAGCAGATAATAACTGCAACATCAATGTTTTTATTTCAGATTGTAAAAATGGAGAACGCATGTCTTGCATTAAGCCTTTCAAATCATGATCAATGAAATCCATTACAATAAATACTCTATAAAAATTGCATAAATAAAAACCGCATTTAAATTCTACTTTAATCTTACTGATCCATGTGATTTCCCATCACAATCTCTCTCACATTGACAATATTAGGATGCTTTATGATCATCAAGGCATGAATTTCTCTTAAGCTGGTTACAGGAAATCCACCATTCTCGGGTTGTAATTTCAGCTTTTTAAGCGCGACCACCTCATTTGTTTCTTTATCACGAGCACGAAATACGATACCATAGGAACCTTCTTCAATATGATTAAGGCGCTCAAAGCTATCTACATGTCGACATGCTCTTAAATAGGGATATGCTTTGGGTGCTGGCTTCTCGGTTCGCATTACTGCTTGTCGAACAACTCTTTCTGTTAAAGGTAATGCATTTTCTGTCTTTGGTTTTGACACCTTTTTTGGTTGTTTCTTCTCTTTCTCTTTTCTAAGTTTTTTCTCTTCTTCTTCTTCGGCAGCCCATCGAGATTTTTTAATCAAATCAGACATATTGTGAATAAAGGAAAAAAGATTGCAATCATGTTCATTGCTTTTCTGGAAGAAGGATAAGGCAAAACCACAGCAAAAGCCGTCACCCGATTGTCAAATAGTAATAATGAATTTGAAGAATTATTGTTCAAGATACAATGCACTAAGCAATTTTTTTTTAAATTGTATACAATAATTATTATATTAAAAATGACATCAACTTTTTTTTTCGAATAAATTCATTTAACAAAAGTAAAGGAAAACAGTAACCTGAAGTCAAGCTATATCTAGAAAAAAGTCTTTAAAAATTATATTCAATTGCCGACAACTCACAAATAAATATACAATTCATGCTTCTTTTTGCTAAAATAATGAAAAAAGTACTCTTATATTACAATTACCTTAGAGTAGCTTGATATATGTATATAATTCACTTAATAACTCAATGAATTTGTATATAATTTATTGTATTTTAATACAATGTAGCTTTTCTATAAAATAATAAATAAAAATAAACCATATAGTGCATGCATCTCTCTCCCTCTCTCTCTATATATATGATATGATATGATATTATTCATATTCATCTTCGTGCCCTACATGGCCAGCATCTACAGGATGCTTTTGTAAATATTCTATATAAGCTGGGTGCTTTGGATCAAATATACAATCCATTTCTTGAAATAGCTTAAGCTGATTTATAAACCCTGGATTGGGATTAACAAAAGGTCTCGTTCGTTTAATTATGGCCAATGCCTCTTTCCATCTTAATTTCTGTGTTGCCATTAGGTATGCAGTAACTATGGTAGGACTCCTCGAAACACCTGCTAAACAGTGTACTAATATATTATGATTGGCTTTAATTGCTTTATCAATGAATTCTGTAGTTTCTGGAAAATAATGAATAATATTGGCTTCAGGGTTATCTGTGATAGGAATAATCTATTAATATACGTAAGTAAGCTATTTATCGTTTGTACTATTATTATTATTATTATTTTTACTTTATGAAGGAATCTTTCCGGTGAATAACGAGGTTTAAAGTGTCCAAGTGTGAGAATACATGTTATTTTATTCTTTTCTAAAAATTCCACTGTTTCAAGTGCTTTGTAACCGCCTAACCAGATATGTGGAACTACTTGTTGAGATACACTTGTAATCAGGATTCCTCCTGGTTTTCCATCAGCACCACATTCTAGGGTTTGATATAAATTTGATTCCAGTGGTAAAATATGATCATCAGTATTATCTATAATTGTGTTAGAAGAGGATGCCATTCTTTATCGAGATTCTATTAGAAAAAAAAAAGGAGAAAAAGGAGAAAGTAGAGACTCTGTTTAAAATTATTTTTAAATAATAATTGTTTTATTATGTGTTAAATGCGTTAAAAATAAAATAAAATAAAATAAAATAAAAAAGCGGTTGAAAAGATAGAATATGATGCTAAAAAGAAAAAAAAAAATACACAAAAGTAATCGGAAAAGAGAGAAAGAGATAGAATATGTATATATATTTATAATTTTTTCAAAAAAAAAAAAAAAAAATAATAATAATAATCTAATAAGGATGTTGTTCGTAAGGTTGATAATGTTGAGGAGTTGTAGGAATAGGTTGTTGCTGTTGTTGGTAACTAGCATATGTTTGAGATAATTCATCTTCACCTAATAATTCTTTCACCTCCCAAACATTTTGCTTTGAACCAACAGAGAATTCAAGATCTTCCTTTGTAATAGAATCCCAATACTTGTAAATCATCATAACTGTCAAAAGATTACAAATGGCACCAAAGAACATGCCATCAACATAATGCTTGGTATTATCACAGATTACTACAGAAAAGACATACATTAAAACTTGTCCAATGGCAAAGAAAGCAGCTGCAAACAAGATATCACCAAGGGGCCAACGGTCATCCAAAGTATTAATAACAAGAATGATTTGTGATATAATATAAATAAAAAACATGACATAATTCAACACAATATAAAAAATCCATAATGCTGCTTGATTTTGATATGAAAGAGCACCAACACCTTTAAATGTACCAATGGCCAAGAAACCAGTAATAATGAACCAAACAAATGTACTAATACGAATAGACCAAAGAGACAACGGTGTACCATCTTCAGCAAATTGGAAGCCAACAAAACCATTTAATAATAAGCACCAATACGTTGAGCAAATACAACCAATATGAATAGCGGTGAACCACTACAGTAATCGGAATTAGTTTTAAAATAGAAGATTAATATATATTACTTACAGGGTATGCAGAAGATGAAGTAGGGATAATGCCAGTTACTAACAGCATATCAAGTAAGGTAGTAAGCATATACATGTAAAAATACATGACAATTTCTTGTCGACCTATGTAACATCCGCCATGTTTATCAGTAAGCCTCCCAACAAAAAAAAAATTTTTCTTCTTCTTTAGCAACTTACCAACAGCAGTATATTTTGAGCGAATATGATAAATCATGATCATAGTCATTATAATAGCAACCACATCAATGATTAAAGTAGCTGTTCAAAATAAAAAAATAATAATAAAAAAAAAAAAGATGATCAATACAAAGAATTGCGATTTTGACAGGATAAATACGTACAAGGTTGAAAAATGATGTTTCCACTTAATTCCACATTACGAGAATAACAAACAGGCTCGATACCATCGTACTGACCGATCAATGGACATAAACTAATAGCAATAGTTTTACAAATACCATTGAAATTCAAGGCTTCGAAACTATAAATAATTGCACTCATGATTTAAAAAAGAGAATGATTTGGCGTTTCGGTTTTATAAAAATTTAAAAAAAAAAAAAAAAAAAAAAAAAAAAAGATCGCCCTTCTTTCAATAATTGTTGTGAATGGATTTTCTATATATTTATGATAAGAAAAGCAAATATGAAAAATAAAGAAAGCTTTTCTAAAGAATTAAGGGATTGAGAAATGAAAAAAAAAAAGAAAGATATTTATAAATAACATATTGTTTTTATATTTATATATAACAAAATAAAGCTGAGAAATAAAAAAAACTTTAGGGGCAAAGGGCACAGGGAAAAATGGGTTATTTCGATAACCACTTTTCAGCCAATGGCTATAAATACATACAGCATTCAATTGAAAAGCATTGAAACTCAGTTTATTTATTTTCATTTTCCAAATTGGTAAAACCATTTACAAAACAGAAAAATAAATACACAACTTAATTATCAACCACGGCTGATTTATTTTTTCATAATTTGATAGATTTTAGCATAAATTTAATATTAGATAGAATTAAAAAAAGAATTACATTATCATAATCAGGTAAACGGTTTTTCATCCATGTATCTCATCGCATCAAACAATTCTGTAAAAGATAAAAACCTGATTCTCGGGTTTATATAATTTACCTGAAATGTTATACATTATTCATTATTCAGAAAACTAGTATTAGTAGCTCAGACTAGTTTATTGTTATGCTAAACATGGCTATTAAGGTCTAACTAGCTGTTAAAGCATTTTTGCATTACTATGGTATAAATGATATAACGAGTTTTCCGATGTTTGGGGTTCTCACACAATAATTATAATACAGTGATTATGAATGCAGCTATCTTTTTTTTTTTTCCTTTATTTCAACCCAATGAACACTACTCCGCAAAATTTTTGTGTCCCCCATTCATCGTCATCCACATTGACCACAAGTTATATCTTTGGATAATGATAGTAATGGTGCGTGAATTATATCAGTTTAATAATCGACAAGCCATTTTAGAATTTTGGCTGTGCAACGGACACTGAAATCCTGCAAACAATATTATATATGTGCCTTTTTTTCTTTCATTTTCAATTAACAATCCTTAATAAATACTGTAGTTCTTTGATATATAGCTTTTCTGTAGCTGCTATAAAGAATTAAATTGTTACTAGCAATTCTCAATATCATCCATTGTAATGTGAGTGCTTATAATATCACTCGTAAAAAAAGTATATACATTTGATAATAATTGCTTTACTGGTCATTTAACATATTAAAATGATAGCTCCATCAATTGAATATTATTTCTCTAGAAAATATCAAAAAAAGCCCCATCATAACAGTCTATATATATATATATATATGTAAGGTAGTTAAAGTATTATCTATTTTTTTTTTTGCAAAGTTATATTTTCTTGTATTCATTGAATAAATACAAATATCACGTTTTCATAAATTCGACAAATTATTTGGAGGTTGTGGACTTTCTATGCTGAAAATCCAAAATTTTGAGATGTATTCATAAAACATTTGAGCAACCAAATTCCTTTTCTAAATGTAATTTTTCAAATTTTTTTTTTTTGATCCGCGTACGATAAGAGTCTTTGGTCATATCTAAGAGGTGGTGCCATTGAGGTAAAATAATGAGACAGGATAAATATAGAAGATAAAATATAATGAATAATATATAAAACCAAATTAGACTAAACTAAACTAAAAATAAACTAAATTAAACTGAAGGAACTACAGAAGGGAATAGAACTAATCTTCCTCGAAAGTCTGACGAACATTGGATCAGATAGTACAATTGGAGGTGTCTTGTCAAAAATAAAACGCATATGAGCAAGCCAAATTTGGGAGAGGGAGGTGATGCGAATTCTGTATGGTTTAATTCCTTTACATTGGCAATACCAAATGTTGGAAAAATCCAGGGACAAAAAAGCCTCTTTAATATTAGTGATCGATGTAGTGGGCCACAAGAAAAGTATGTCAATTATATGTCGTAATATTTATTAAACTAGATGAATTTTCTTAAAGCAAATATATAATTTTTTACTGTTAATTAGAAAGAAAAAAAAAAGTTAAAGAGTATGGGGTATGGCTGCGTAGATGTCCCATAAAGGAACAAATTTAATGACAAGAACTTAATCTCAGTGCATTGTAGCAGCAAAGACTACTGTAGTACTTGCAATCCTCTGTCCATTTTATGTCGTCTGCGTGCAATTTATCATTTCGATGTACAGTATTAGCAAATAAACCTAGCAACATTTTTGGTACCCAAGCCCAGCTCACGTAAAAGTTTCTCAACCCCGAGATTTTTGAGCACTCATATCTGTTTGGTATTTAATATAAGCAATCAAATGCTTACTATTGGTACGACTTGCCAAAGTACAGACACTCGAAGCAAATTAAGGACTTAAACTTGAATAGATTCAATCTTTGCAGAGTATTGCAAACTCATTTGAAACTTTACTAAGCGTAAATTCAATAATCAAGCATTGAAATACAATTATTTCTTTAGCATATAGTAATTTTATTAGGGAATGTAACTCCAAATATTGGAATGCCTAAACACAATATAAAAAGCTTGGTAGTATAGCAAAGGTAGTACCTTGTCTGGTAAACTAAGATAAATAGAATAATTTTTCAAAAAGCTGATATTTTATTTTCAATTAATAATAACTGCTGTTGTATATATTCTGTTTCGTACCGCTAACCAAACTTAATTTTAGAAATATACTGTATGATATGAATTTTTAGAATTAGATTTTAATATGCTTCTAATAATACAAGTCTCTATAAATACCTTTAGCTTCTTTGCTAACAAATTTGCAAGCTGAGTATATGAAATGATCATATTCTGTGGTTACGTGTAATATCATCTATGCAATTTAATTTGAAGCATTGACACTAAAAATGAATATTATAGTCACTATTGGTGATGATGTGTAACCTTCTTATTGCCTTGATAACCGGTCATGCATGGACTAAAATATTGCATGAACTATATGTTTAGCGTTACATCTCTTCTCCTCTTCCGTCATTGTTCCTCTTCTTATCGAACTAGAGCTTTTTCTCACACATCAAAAATGACAAATTTTAGCAACAGCATTCAAGTCATATCACCCAGTACTCAAGAACTTTTGTTTGAGTTGCCCACTTTATCTCAAGACCAAGTTGATCAAGCAGTTCAAAAATCTGTAGTTGCCTTTTCCGAATGGAAAAAGGTACCTGTATCTAAGCGTGTTTCTATTATGGAAAAGTTTTGTTTACTTTTTGAGCAAAAGAAGGACAAAGTAGCGGCTTCTATTACATCTCAAATGGGTCGCCCTATTCGATACGGTCATGGTGAAGTTAAAGGCGTGTTGGAAAGAGCTAGTTATATGATATCTGTTGCCGAAGAAAGCCTCAAAGATGATATTATTGAACATGTGCCTGGTGTCGTTAAACGATATCAACGTAAAGAGCCACTGGGCCCTATTTTCTTGATCGCCGCATGGAATTATCCCTATTTGACAACTGTTAATAACATTATTCCTGCACTTTTGGCTGGAAATACAGTTTTATTAAAGCAATCTCCTCAAACTCCTCAATGTGCAGATATTTTTGTCGAAACATTGAGAGAAGCTGGTGTTCCAACTGATGCTATTCAAGCAATTCATGTTCAGGATAATGAGGCCAATTATCTTGTGCAACATCCATCAATCCAATTTGTTAACTTTACAGGTAGTATTGCAGTTGGCAAAAAGATTAGACAGGCTATCGGTGAATGTCAACATCTCATAGGTAAGTTTATTACAATTTTGTGTTTGTGTATAACACAAACGTGATACTAAATAGTACTACTATTTTTATAGGATCCGGCATGGAGTTGGGAGGAAAAGATCCCGCTTATGTTTTGCCTGATACAAATATTGATTATGCAGTTGAAAACATTATTGATGGTGCCTTTTTTAATTCTGGTCAATGTTGTTGCTCTATTGAAAGATGCTATGTACATGAAAGCATTTTTGATGAATTTGTAGAAAAGGCTGTCGCCCTTACAGAGGTAAGCTTTCTCTTACAAAAAAACCTCTCCCCTCCTCCTTCCTAATTTGATCTGCTTTCATTAATTTCATAAATCATAGGGATATATTTTAGGAGACCCTAATAAGCAAGAGACTACCCTTGGTCCTATGGCTAACATTAAATTTGCAAATAATGTCAGAGGTCAACTTAAAGATGCTATTGAAAAGGGAGCTAAACCTCTCATTGATACAGAGAAAGTTTTCCCGAACGACAAAGCTGAAACTGGTTATGTTGGACCTCAAATTTTGATCAATGTAAATCATGACATGCTTATCATGACTGAAGAAACATTTGGCCCAGTTCTCGGCATAATGAAGGTTTCATCTGATCAAGAAGCTATTGATTTAATGAACGATTCAAAGTATGGGTTAACCGCTAGTATTTGGACATCTAACGAAGAGAAAGCTATTGAAATTGGAGATCAAATTGAAACTGGTACTTGGTTCATGAATCGTTGTGATTACATTGATCCTGCTTTGGCTTGGGTTGGAGCTAAAGATAGTGGATTGGGATTCTCTATGAGCAAGCAAGGTTACAGTCAATTTACCAGGTAAAAATATATAAATAAACATTTGTAAATGTAAATTAACATTACTGGTTTCTTTTATAGACCCAAATCGTATCATCTCAAGCTTTCTCAAAAGTAAAAGCTAAGTAGAATATTACATTCTTACTAGTCACATCAAACTTAGTAAAGTATCTTTAATGTGCGAGCGCATCATCTGCGTCGTAATTAAGCGTCGTAGTTACTAAATCGTTTGGTGATTAAAGCACTACTATTTAAATAAAAAAACTAAAAAGATTTTCATTCATTCTTTTATTTCCTTTTTTTTATATAAACAAATAATATTGACAACTCATTATGGGTATTCCCAAGTTTTTTAGATGGATAAGGTAAAGCATTCAATCAATACATTTGTGTAAAATATTTTAACACGATATTTTAGTGAACGTTATCCCATGTGTTCACAGCTTATCACTGATAATGCTATTCCAGAATTTGGTTGGTATTATTTTAATCCATGTAAATATACGTGTAAAATTGACAATTTTCTTAAGATAATTTATATCTGGATATGAATGGTATTATTCATAATTGTTCACATAATAATAATGAAAGTGCTCATTTCCGTATCACGGAAGAGCAGATTTGGATTGGCGTATTCAACTACATTGATCATTTATTTTCCAAAATCAAACCAAAGAAATTCTTCTTTTTGGCTATTGATGGTGTTGCTCCTAGAGCTAAAATGAATCAACAACGTTCTCGTCGTTTTCGTACTGCAAGAGATGCCGAAGAAACAAAACAGAAGGCTATTTCAAAAGGAGAAGAATTACCAGAAGAAGATGCATTTGATTCTAATTGTATCACTCCTGGCACTGATTTTATGAAGAAATTAACAGCAGAATTACGCTACTTTATTTCTAAAAAAGTCTCAGAAGATGCCAATTGGAGAGGTGTAGAAATTGTTTTATCTGGCCCTGAGGTACCTGGTGAAGGTGAACACAAGATTATGGAATACATTCGCCTTGCTAAAGCACAACCCGATTACGATCCTAATGTAAGACATTGTCTTTATGGTCTTGATGCTGATTTAGTCATGTTGGGTTTGTTGAGTCATGATCCTCATTTTGCATTATTGCGTGAAGAAGTTACGTTTGGAAAGCAAAATCATAAGAGAAGCAAAACGTAAGTTTATTAAAAATAATTTAATTCAATGTTTCTAATGATGGACTTTTATAGCTTGGATTCTCAAAACTTTTATTTAATGCATTTATCGTTAATGAGAGAATATTTAGATATGGAATTCAACTCTGTCAGTGATAAGCTATCATTTGCATATGATTTTGAACGCGTATTAGATGATTTTATCTTGTTGGCTCTATTTGTTGGCAATGATTTCTTACCAAATTTGCCAAACCTTCATATTAATGAAGGTGCATTAGGTCTCATGTTTAAGATTTATAAAGAAGTACTACCTACTTGTGAAGGTTATATTCAAGATGGTGGAAGAGTTGATATGAGCAGACTCCAAAAGATTTTAAATGGCATTTCTGATGTCGTTGAAAAGGAAGCATTCGAAATTGAAGCTATCGATTCGTTGTATCTTGCTGGCAAGCGTGAAAATGGTCAAAACGAACGACAGTTATTACATCAATTGGAAAAGAAGAAGGCTAGAGATGGCAAATTAGTGATTACCGACAAGCAAGAACTCATTTTTCGTGAAATTAGCAATTACTTACTTGGCGATAAACCTGGTAAAGGTCAAACATTCCATTTCAATCTTCCATTCAAGGCTCGTGATAAAAAATTCGTTGATAAACTCGCTAAAGATTTAAATATGTCTTGTCATATCGATTTTGATCAAGAAGACAAATCGACATATGTAGAGCTATCTTTTGACTCTGACGACGATGAAATAGAAGGTGAATCTGAAGAATCAGAAATCGATGAGGAAGCAATTGCTGCTAGAGATCGTGTATTGAAAAAGTATGAGAATGCTGAAATCATCCCAGAAAATATGTCCAAAGAAGACATTGAGCGCGAAGAGAAGGACAAATTCGAAGCTGGACTAAAGCAATGGAAGGCAGATTATTACATGGACAAGATGAATATCGATGTCAACGATGATAAAAAAATGGATGATCTTGTAGGATCTTATATTATTGGTATTCAATGGGTCCTTAAATATTATTACGAAGGTGTTGCTTCCTGGGGTTGGTTTTATCCTTATCATTATGCACCCAAAATTTCTGATCTCAAGAACATTGTTCGCTTCCAAGATTATGATTTCACTCTTGGTCAGCCATTTAAACCTTTTGAACAATTGATGGGCGTTTTGCCTAGTTTGAGTAGAAAGCTTTTACCTGCTGCTTACCAAGATTTGATGACTGATATGGCATCTCCTATTATTGATTTTTATCCTCGTGATTTTGATCTTGATATGAATGGCAAGAAGCAAGATTGGGAAGCTATTGTCAAAATTCCATTCATTGATGAGAAACGTCTTTTGGATGCCATGAAAAATCGTGAACAACGTCTTACCAAAGATGAAGCCGCAATGACCCGTCTTGGTACTAGTTACAAATTTTCCTTTGATGAGAATCTCGCCAAGCTTGATTCCGATGATTTGCCTGTTTATCCTAGTCCTTTACCTGGAGTATTCCCAGATATCCACAATTGTTTTGTTCGTGAAGAAGTCTATTCCTTACCTAATCTCATTAATGACAATTTAAAATTGAGAAAGGGCCTTCTCCCTGGAGCCAAGGTTGGTAAAAACGCTTTGGCTGGTTTTCCCTCCCTCCAAACCATTCCTTATACATTTGAGATTAAGCATCATGGTGTTCATGTATTCCAACAAGATAGCCGTAATGAATCCGTGGTTATTTCCATCAAGAATAAATACCAACATGCCGATATTGAAGAAATAGCTAAATTGTTTCTTTATAGAAGTATTTACGTACATTATCCTTATTTACAAGAAGCTGTAGTTATTGGTGTGTCCAATGAAGAAAAGAAGTATTATGTCAACTTTAACAATGGTAAGAAACAAATTTTGGAACACTTTTGGGATGATAAAGAAAAGGAATCCTGGTCGAGCCGTATGGGTCGTGCTGAATATATGCCTAGTAAACGTTTTGCTTTAATGGTTGGTGATATTGAGGTTGGTTTCCATGTCTGTGTCTTGAATGGCATGCATCAAACTGAAGATGGAGCTCTTGTCAAAGAATTTGTTAACCCCAGTATGGAAGATCTTGTTCCTATTCAAATGGTTGTTATCAAGGTAGCCAATCCTGACCCTCGTTTCATCGAAAAACCTGCTCCTCCAATTCAAGAGAGCTTTCCTTTGAAATCAAATGTTTTCTTTTTGGGTAGTAAATTTTTGGGTGCTCAGGCTACTGTTGTTGGCTATAGTAATGGAAATGTCGATATTGAAATGACAGTTCCTGTTCAAGAACAATATCAAAGTGACCCCGAATTTGGCCACAAAATTGCTCGTAAACAAGAAAATGATATTCGTTATGAATCTGGTCATGATGTTGCTCGTGAATTGGGTATTTCTTCATTAGCTCTTTCCAAACTTACATCTTCCTTAACTGTTAACGAAAAATCAGGACAGCGTGTTAACGTTGGTCTAAATCTGAAGTTTGAAAGTAGAGGTGAAAAGGTACTTAGTTTTACTCGCAAGAATCCCAATGGTTATTGGGAATACTCCAATGCTGCTGTCGCTCTCATTCGTGAATACTGCGAGAAATTCCCTGAATTTGTTCAATTACTCAAAAATCAAAAGGGTGGTGGTATGCTGAATGTATCTGACTTTGGTTGGACCACGGAAGGTTCAAAGGTTCTTCATAAAATGAAGGATTGGATTAAGAGTAAAAAACTTGATGCTTTGACTAGAGCTAGTTTTGATACTGAAGAATTAGAAGATAATTATTGTCATGACATTGAAAAAGCAGCTGTGAAATTTCATGAAAAATACGAAAATCTTGATTTCAAAAAGGTTGTTATTCGTGGTGTTCCTCGCAAGGTTTTGTTGCGACCTGCTGATGCTGAAGTGCGTCTTAATTACCAAACCTTTTCTTTGGGTGATAGAGTTATTTATGTTTGCGACTCTGGTTCAGTCCCTATTGGTAATAAGGGCACTGTTGTTGGTGTTCAAGAAAAAGTAATTGATGTTATCTTTGATACTACATTTATGAGTGGCTCTAATCTTGGTGGAAGGTAATTAATATGCCTTTTAGGAAGTTGTCTTGTTATTTATATTATTTTATAGATGTTCTGAATTTAGAGGGACAACCTTGCCTTATTCTACTCTGATCAATATCAGTAATCCTTCTCATCAAAACACTTCTAGAGAAAGCGCATCGACATCTACTCGTAGTAATCATAGCAACAATAACAGCAATAATAACAACAATAGAAATTATAATAATGATAATGGTAATGACTCTCCTCGTGGCGGGCGTGGTGGTCATAGAGGATTCAGAGGTGGTCGAGGCCGTGGTGGTAGAGGTAGAGGAAGAGGCAACTCCGAAAATCGATCACTTTTCTAATTATAAACATGTGTTTGTGAAGCTTCCATGTATAACACTAGTAAATATCATCCGAAAAATATCTAAAAATCATGCTTGCTTTTGTTTTTCTTGTTTTTCTTGTTTTTTTTTTGTTTTTATGTTTTTTTTTGTTTTTATGTTTTTTTTAAAAAAAAAAAAATTGTTGTAATGAAATATTATAATTTTATCGTTCTTTTGGCTTTTTGAAGGTTTTTATTTTTTTATGCTGTAACAGTTTTAATTTTAAAGAAAGGTAACTACAGTATTTTCGGCTACATTTGAGAAAAGTATAATTTTTTTTTTTAGAATTTGTATTTTATTTTTGGAAAGTCTTCAAAAATTATGAGAACTAACCTCTTTTCAGTTTAGAAAATACCGAGAGTTTTTTAAAAATAAGTTTTTAGACAATTTCCTTTGTTTTAGATTAGACAACTTTTAATAAAAATGGACTTCATTAATTATATTCCAAACGAAAACTACAATAACTTTATGACTGAGGGAATGGAAGTTGATGAGGTTGCTGTTGAGTTCGGCGACATTGAGATGCTCAGGGGAAATGAGTACCTCGTGAAAGATAATCCTCAAAGCACAGCTGATGAAGAGAAAACGGAGAAAATAGTTTAGAACTGGAAGAGATGACGATCACAAAATGTAGCTTTGGTTTTGGAGAATTTCACACTTTTTTTTACAAAGGTATCGTTAGAGATCAGGAAAAGCCCTCTTCTAGATTAAAATTTTGTTCTGATTCCGAATATGCAATTCATTTTGCTGTATCTTTTAATTTCATCAAGATTTTTGTCGTACAAAGTTTAGTGAATTTTAGTACTACATACGCCAATGACAACTCATAAATTTCATTACTTAGCAGTTACTTTGATGTGTAATTAAAGCTGCTGAGCAAGTTGTTCCCCACATTTTGATATATTATTTTAAATTTCAAGTCTAGTTTCCACAATTTTATAGAGCAAAATAACCGAAATAACATGAATATTTGTACTGATAAACATTTTTTACAGAATTATTTATTTAAAAACACTTCCCATCGATTTAACATTGTTTTAGCTACAAATTTGATTGAATGGAGCAAGGTGTTATGTCAAGATACATCATAGGTCTCACATCCAAGGTCTCAGTCTATAATTGGTGTTATAGTAGATCAATGCATCTGTATTGATCTACATCATATTCTTAGATAGTAAAACCCTCGTAATAGTTATAATAATGAGTGTGTATAAATACATCCTTTGGATGTATCGTTAATAAAAGTGTAATATTTTGGCAAGATTATTCTTAAAGATTCTTTTGACATTTCACAAGGGTGATTAATATAGTAGTGATTGTTTCATGAATTTGAATAATTTAGAAATGGCCAGCTTAAGATTGAGGAACCGCATTTGAGATGAAAATAACACGAGAAAATACTAAGGTATTATAAAGATGAATGTTAAGTAAAGTCGAGTTTATTCTTCATTCTCTATTAGAAAATGTTATTGATGGATGGGTTTGAAGGCTTTTTTTTTTTGTCGATTTTCTAAAACCAGTTTTCATGTAATATAAAATGGTGAAGGGAAGGATGGTATGTAACATTTAACTCATATGATAGTGCAAATTGGGGGCTTTCTAACGAATTTTGTCTTCTCAAGAAATATTAATTTTTCGCCGAGAAAATTGAGATTGAATGATTGAAAAAAAAAAAGAGAAAAAAGAACCACCAAAAATCCATGTATATTCCATGGGACCGGAACGTTCTTTTTTTTTGGAACCCAAAAAAAAGTGAAGAAGAACTCGAGTAACTCGACGAAAAATAAAGCTACAGCTATAAGTAAATACTCAATCTGTAGATAATTTTAGTGTGCAAAATTTAAAAACAAAACATCTTAGTCACTAGGCAAAAATTCATAATTCCAAAATAATTCCACAATGTGAATTATAAGGAATGATTCCATTAACGTACGTGAATTATATGTGAATTATTAAGTGAATTAAACTCATCTTATTTGAAGTAAGTGTCGGTTTTTTGCCTATTATTTATGTTAAATATCAACTCAATTCCATATTGAATCTGACATCCAAATGGAATTGAAATAGTATAAATACTTTTAGAAACCAGGACCTAATGGCTCCTGGCTTCC
>JAEPRC010000371.1:0-42234 GCA_016758945.1 Mucor plumbeus
CTATTCAACGTACTGTTCTCATGATGGGTCGTAACGTCGAAGCTATTGAGGATTGTCCCGCTGGTAACATTATCGGTCTTGTTGGTGTTGATCAATTCTTGGTCAAGTCTGGTACCATCACTACCTCTGAAGTTGCTCACAACATGAAGGTTATGAAGTTCTCTGTCTCTCCTGTCGTTCAAGTTGCTGTCGATGTCAAGAACGCTAACGATCTCCCCAAACTTGTTGAAGGTCTTAAGCGTCTCGCCAAGTCTGATCCTTGTGTTCTTACTTTCACTTCTGACTCTGGTGAACACATTGTTGCCGGTGCTGGTGAACTTCATCTTGAAATTTGTTTGAAGGATCTCGAAGAAGATCATGCTCAAGTTCCTCTTAAGACTGGTGACCCCGTTGTCCAATACCGTGAAACTGTCACTGCTGAATCTTCCATTGATTGTCTTTCCAAGTCTCCTAACAAGCATAACCGTATCTACATGCGTGCTCTTCCTTTGGATGCTGACCTTGCTGATGAGATCGATGCTGGTAAGATTACTGCCAAGGATGATTTCAAGCTTCGTGCTCGTGTCCTCGCTGATAAGTACGAATGGGATGTCACTGAAGCTCGTAAGATTTGGTGTTTCGGTCCTGACGGTACTGGTCCCAATGTTGTTGTCGATGTTACCAAGCAAGTCCAATATCTTAGTGAAATCAAGGATTCTTGTGTTGCCGCTTTCCAATGGGCTACTAAGGAAGGTCCCGTTGCTGAAGAAAATCTCCGTGGTTGTCGTTTCAACATTCTTGATGTCACTCTTCACGCTGATGCCATTCATCGTGGTGGTGGACAAATTATCCCCACTTGTCGTCGTGTAGTCTACGCTTCCGTTCTTACCGCTTCTCCCGGTATCCAAGAGCCCGTCTACCTCGTTGAAATTCAATGTCCCGATTCTGCTATCGGTGGTATTTACTCTTGTCTTAACAAGCGTCGTGGTCAAGTTTTCTCTGAAGAACAAAAGCCTGGTACCCCTATGATGACTGTCAAGGCTTACTTGCCCATTAACGAATCTTTCGGTTTCACTGCTGATCTTCGTGCTGCTACTGGTGGTCAAGCTTTCCCTCAAGCTGTCTTTGATCATTGGCAACTCATGTCCGGTAACCCCACTGAAGCCGGCAACAAGGTTTACGATATCATCCGTGCCATCCGTAAGAGAAAGGGTCTTGTCGAGGATATTCCCGGTATTGAAAACTACTATGATAAACTTTAAACAGTTTATTAGTGTTTTCCAAAGAAAGATGGAGTTGAATTATAATAATATCTATTGCCATTTTGTTACATGAAGTAAAGTATATAGTTAAAAAAAAACTGAACGGATTATAATCAGTATATAAAATAAAAAATCACATTTGCATTTTATTTTCGTTGAAAAAAAAAACAAGGCTATATTGCATATATATATATATATATGTATATACATTTAAAGTGCATGTTCGTTACATACTTTTAAATCTATCATGGTATTAATGGTAGTTATTAAGCTTCGGTTTACTATAAAATCAATTACTATATTTTGCAGGCAAAAATTACCGTATGAAGTTATCTCTGTTTACCTTACTCTGTAACAAATCTACTTTTTGAGAGCGTATATGGAAGACAAGGATTAGGTTTATTTATACTCTTCGTTTTGCGAAGAGATAATGAGTAAATACTGTAGAAAACAACATGTGGTTGAATCTGAACTTCGATGCATTAAATCTTAATAAAAATCTATCAAAATATTTGAATCTTTAAAAGCAAAGTAAAGAGTGTGCAAATGTAATATATCGTTAAAAATGCTCTATTGTGCACAATAACTTACAGACCTATTGGACATAAGTCAAAACTTTACTCTAACGTAAACATATAACAATTTATTTTGACACTTTTTTTTTTCAACGAAAATGCAGTAATAACCTTAACCGAATTATTTATTATGCCATATATTATATGGTATATTTTTGAGTAATCCTAGTGTACCATATTTAAAATCGATGAATTAAAAAAAATTGCGTATTTTTTGGGATCTGGGAAAAAAGAGGCCTAAGGATGCTTGTGAAATTTGCCTGGGTGGAGCCATATTTCAACATTTTATACCTTTTTTTTGTTTTCTCCATCAAAAAGTAAGATATTTTAAAAAACTAAGTTTATATTGATAGATATAAGTTAGTATTATAGCCTAAACATAAAAAATGTGTTAGTTAATATACTGGACATTTTAAAAATCACGTTTAAATATCGAAACTTTGGAAAAAATAAAAGAATGCAAATTTTTATCAATGCTCGAAAGTAATGAAGAACAACTTGAGACAAGCAGATTTCATTCAAAGCTAACCTTTTATCTCAATTTTTCGCCGAGATATATTGCAGCAAAGCTTCGACTTTTAGCAGTGAAAACGTAGACTCAGATGTTCGAGATTTTATTAGATAATTATTATGTTGCATGATTGGTATAATAACAAAAACTATGAATAACTATAGCTTTTGTTTTTTCAGCTTTTTTATTTCATGCCAGGAGATACTTTTTGTGTGATTTTTTTAGCTGGTTAATGTTATCAGAGGGCATTTTTAGTACTTCTTGCTTTATGAGTTGAAACATAATTTGCGCCCACATTTTGCGAGCTCAAGGGATTAACTGTTATTTGAACAATAGTTGGAGAAATCAATCGAATATGTTATATCTAGATCATTTTTTTTTAAAAAAAAAAAAGCTTGTGGGCTTAGCTTTGCAACAGGTTGAGATCCTTAACATGTTTAATATTTAACAATTTGTTCTTTTTTTTTTATTTATTTAAAGATTATAATGGAAAGATGGATAATGAATTCTAAGATATTTTAACGACGACTGACACCAGTTCTAACTTCAGGAAATTTCAAAGGGACAACCAAAGTTGCCTTTTTGGCCTGTTTGTTTCCAGCCTCACGACATTCTTCCGCACTGGCCTTATCAACTTTACAACCTAAACTTCTAAATAGCGATGCAATTTTTGTAGGTTTAAGTAAAAGATCTTTTCCAATATCGTCAATGAGAACGCTATATCCAGAAATTGAAAGAATTAGGGTTAACATGTATAAAAGAATTTTATCGGCCATAATAGGCGTACGACTAAAAAAAAAAAAAAAAAAAAAAAGAATTAGCAAAAAATACATATATAAAAAAGGAGGAAACACTTACTAATTAGATTCAGTATATCTCTCAGCAAGTCCATCAAGAACCAAACTTGAAGGAGTCTTTAAAGCAGCTTCAACCTTTCTACGATTCTTCAAATCGCTAGGACGAACACGAGTATAGTATGCCATGAGCAAATTAATGTACATGAGAGTACGCACTCTCTTACGATCCTTCTTTCCAGAAGAACCTAAAATTGACATGAGGCGATCATTAACAAACTTGGATTCATGATAAGCCAATAAATTTTTGACGCCTTCCAAAGATGTTTCCTTCAAAAGTTCCTTATAGTTCAAGGTTTGAAGTTCTTCGTCAGTGACAATAGATGCAATATCGTAAACTTCTTCAGGGGATTCAGCATCCATATTATGTTCGGGTACAGGCAAAGCTAACTCCATTGATTTCTTCATCTCGTCCTTCTTTGGTATATTGACAGTTGCTTTACCAATTTCAGAATGTAAGTTGTCCATTTCTTCCATCAAATCATCACCCTTAACCAAATTGCGCTCATCACTCTTCAATTGTGATTTAGCCTTGGCAGTACCGAAAGCTAAACCAAGAGCAGCACGAGCAACTTGGCCTCTAGCAATGGTACTGTTAGCAACCATATCTGAGCTCAATGCCTTGACAGTTCGTGACATTTTCATAATAGGTGCATTGGTGATGTTTAATGTGTTGTTCTTTTTAGAATAAACACCGACAATATATCTAATAGAATGCTATTAGAAATCTCTGTTTCTCTCGAAATGATGGACAAATGTACATACTTGCACTGAACATTGCGAACAGCTTCTGGGCCGAAATTGGATGCTTTGAAACTAACTTTATCGGTCTCTCCAGAAACCACACGTTGATATGCCTTTTTAGAAGAAAGGTTAACATCACTATTCTTATAAGCAGAGAAGCTCATATCAGAAGAGGGCTTTGTACCGGGAAATGTAGCTATAATATTAAAATTATTTATTGTAAACATTTTGTCGAATTTCTATAAATGTTGTATGGAAATTTACCCAAATAAGGTGTCTCAACATCGAGCTTCTTTTCTACGATTTCGACTTTAACATGACGAGAAGATGAATGATCAACAGAATTCTTTCTTTTTCCCATTTTGTATATGTAATTTATGGTTTTAATCTTTATAAAAGTGTATGAAAAAATCTATTTTTTTCATTTGCTTTCAAAAGATGGGGTGGCTTGCTATGTCAAAATGGTCACGAAGGATGTCAAATCAGTTGGTGAAAATGAGCCCGATACCCTATTGCCTTACCATATTTGGTCCAAGCTTCAATGTGCGCAATGCATAGACAACCCGTCAAACATTCCTTTATATGAGACGAATATTAAAATCGGTATAAAAAAAAAAAAAAAAAAAAAAGCATTGTAAGAAGAGATGGAGAGGAAGAGAAACCGTTAAATAGACCGATTTCATATGATTAATATTTCAGAGTTTTTTACATGATAAAAGTAAATTTGCATATTTACATGGTTTATTTGTCTCTTTACTGTTTTTAATTTTATTTGTATATCTTTTCTCATTGTTTTTCCGATTGTAATAGACTTTTATTTCTACTGCATTTTACTCAACAATCATATTTCATTGCTTTTTCTTCTTTAATTACTTTTTAAATTACAAAAAATGGATGAAAAAACTCAAATAAATCAAAATCATGATGATGAACATGAAGTCTTAATAAACATTAATACACCAACATCACTACGTCCATCACCTCCATGTTATGAATCTACATTAGAAGCACCACCACCGCCAAGTTATCTCCAATCAACCACTCGCCTATATTATAAAAATCAACCTTACATATCTGATTCTGATCAGGCTTTATACAATAACAATCATGAATACAGTAACAATTCTGAAGAAAACTGTGACATTGACAGTTGGTCATATATAGCGAAATTACCACTTCATCAACGCTTGGGTTATTATTTTAGATCATGGTTGCATACTGTTTACGATGGACGCTTAATATTTTTCGCATTTTTTATCTTGGCTGTCATTATTGTATTGGGCTTGATGATACCGCTTATTACTATACCAAGTCTATTCAAGCATCACTAAACAAAAATGCATGCACTCAATAGCTTGGCATATATAAATTGAGTTTGTAAATAAATTGCTATTTTTTTTGACTTTTAAATTCGTATCATTGTTCTTTCTGATGTACAAGCATATTTTAGGTTTGAATCAATGCATGTTATGACGCAGGTATATTAAGAAAATGACAAATAGTATTATTGTATCTGCAATGATATAATACTGTATATATTTTTGAAGTTTACAGCTTTCATGCAGCTTTTTTAATATTTCTGAGATGTGTAACTTCGGGCTTATTTCGGACTTATTTCAGATACGTTGTTAAGATGTTTATTGAAAGTACTACTAAAAAAATGTAACAATATTCTATAATTATGTGTTGTACATGGTTGCGGTTATATATTTAAACCATTGGCCATCTAATGTAGAAAACTATACTGAGTTAGTATTTATATCATAAAATTTAAGGTTTTGAATCATTTGCTTTATACTTAATAAGATGAATTTCCTAATCATTATAAGCTTTTGAAACCTCATACTACTTATGTTTGTTGCTTAATAAGTATATAATATGAGATTAAGTAGCATGCTATTTTGAAAGTAAAAATCATCATCAATTAAATGAATTATGTTAATTGGCAAATGGCCAACTCTGAGTTGAAAGTGCTACACCTTTTCATATCTTTTTGGATTTTTTCTTTACAAACGCTATATTTAATACAAAATAGAAAACAAGTAAAAAATGTATAGTATTGTGATTTATTTCATGAAACTTTTTGAATTAAACGCTTTTTAATAAAATCCGACTACAAATTCAAAATCAAAACTTGTATTTTTTAATAAAGTTCGTCCTATTTGTTACACAAATGCATCGTTTATTGGTGCCAAGTGATATGATAATTCTTTCTTGATGTTTTAGTCATGTTTGCCCCCATCGTAAATAAGCCTCATTTTTTATATGAAGCTTTGTATTTCCTTCAAATATTATCTTTTTATGATTTACGTATTGTTCAATTTGAACGAAAAACAGGGAGCTAAAAAGAAAAGGAAAATTTGCAACAGTACAAGTTAATGCCCATACTCCACACAATGTGCAGTTCAAACTGTGAATATTGAGTAGTAATCCTGGAAAGAAAAAAATGCATTATGCTAGTTCGTCTACTTCATGAGATAAACATATAGAATAATTATATTTCGGGAGTGAAAAGTCTTAGTTTTTAACCCTTCTATAAGGTATTTATATATGATAAATACTTAATATTTGCAGGAACAAACAGCATCTTGTGCCAGGTTCATATAAATTTGCAATAATCTATATATGAGAATTAAAATCTTATGGGCAAAATCAATATTAAACAATATTTGTGTACTTTCAATTACTATTTGTTAATATATAAGACCTATACGTTGATGGTAACTTAAACAAGGCTATTTCTGATTTTTTGATAACAGTTACAGAGCTATTATCACAAATTGCCTCCATCATAATTTTTATTATGATTTACATGTCATGTTCCCTAACTTAATATACATTATATGTATGTATTATCTTAACCTTTTAACAGAGATGAAATTACTTTTATTATGCAAAATTATGTTTTATTATGCTTTATTGAATTTAAAATGGCAAGCCTTAAAATTAATACCATCTTTGAGTATTTTCAGTTACTATATTCTATATACCATTATTTAGCAATGTTGTTCACAAAAAGCTTTTGCCAAGTTTTAAATTTTCATTCATTAATTAACCAATTTAAAGATTCTAAAAACTGTTACACATCAATCTAAAGACAAGTCTCAAGGGATTAATGAACATTAATTGAAAACTGTTGCAGAAGCTTTGGTTTTTGTAATATCTAGAAACGTGAAAACTGCTAAAAAAAATTGGTCATCTTTAACAGTCGAATAAATAGCATTTGGTCCTTTTTAAGTTTTAGTTCTGGGTACAATGAAACGAACGAGTTTTATAACTTTCGTTTGCTAGATTCTAGCTGCATTTCATATGGAGTAATCACAGCTTATATTCACAAAATATTCTTAAAACAATATAACATATTATATATAACATACTAAAAACTAAATGGTTAGTAGAGTCTGGTGTCTAGAAATTTGCACGTACAGACACTGAAGCTAACAAAACTGGATGTTCACAAATTCTTTAAAAAATGGATATAGAAAAAATTGCACTACAGTTTACTGCTTTGATTATACATAAAGAGAACTTTTACCTATTAATTTCGGTATCTGTCATTGCTACCATATGCCATTTGACTGATTTAGCACTACAGTCATTATATGGAATATGTATATATTTATCCATTATAGATCTCCATTAATAATTAATATAATTCTCACTTAAAGTACCGTTGATATGAATAGACATTAAGCCACCAAAGTTATATATACTAATTCATACTATTATAAACTTTCTACCGAGCTTTGATCCTGACAACTTATAGTAAAGACCAATCAGCGTAATGCGGATTTATTCATACCATTATTAGCAAGGGCCCACAAACTCAATAAATATATCGATTGGCTACATATGGATCTAGGAAAATTAACTAATTTCTCTAGTGAAAACTATATAAAGAGGACATTTATTTATTACAACAGTAAGGCCTTAGCTAGAATTTAACTTGATAATAAAACCCTACACTTATCTAGTTGAATTCTTATTGTTTTTTTATAAGTTTTTTTCCGTGAATATCTAAGGATTATTCCACAGCGATTACTAGTTGAATCAGAGTAGTTCATATAGACCTTAAATCATTTATATCATCTTCGTTTTTAATTATACCATAATTTTTATACTATAGTAAATCGACTAAAAAACCCTGAACTCATTACTACTCTGCTCAACTGGGCTACTTGATTTGCATAAAAACTTTTATTCTGTTCATTTTTGCAAATCATCATGCCTATGGAAAGCATAAGTTGGCTGTAGTGGTATACTGTAAACGATAATATGGATAACTTTTTTTATTCAATTTTTGGTTGGATTTGCAGGTATAGTCATCAAAAAATTATAAAAGTGTATAGTTGAACATTTGAATATCAAATTTAAGTATAATGCAAATAAATGCTCTTTTTAAAGAATGTTGATCCTCTTGCAATCACATCAACTTCAAAGATTCAAAAATATGGAAGATCCGAATACCCATATCTTTTAAGATATTTGACGTACGTAATAATACTTCACACTAAAAAAGCTTGTAATTAACCAAGCAAAAGAAATATATATTTAAAAATGCTATTTTCTAACCTTTCCAATAGAATTTTTAGTCATTATCTGCGATGCTATTATTTGAGCACATTCATGTGCTCTGAAATCACCCAGGAGATCAAAGTGCGTATGTCAGAATACTTTTTACAACGTTGCCCTAAGATTGCACCAAAAATCCCTTCCAACAGTTGATTTACTACATATCGAGCTTAAATTATGGGGCCTAAATTATTAAACTCCGTTTTATGCCGACTATATATTAAAATTCCGCAAAAATTATCACAAAATCTACTTTTTAGTTGATAACTCTTGCAATTTTAAAGTAATCTCAAAGAATGATATTTCAAAACAAATATACAAAAGAGAAAAACAAATCTAGCAGAAATTCCAGTTCAGTTCATTCACAGTTTATGAAGCTATTTCTATTAAAAACGTACAAAAACGCAACTTCAATAGGCTGTAACTCGAGATAGCAATTGTTTAAACACATACTTTATAAGCCAAAAATGATTCTTTTATTTGGCTCTATTAAGTTTCACCATAAAACCAATATTGAAAAAATTATCAATTTCGCCTTGTATACCCTCGTCCAAAATTTGACTTTTTCGAAGAAAGCTAATAACTTTATGAAAAACAGCGCTAGAGTACCAAATTATGCCTTAAATGATAGGTCTTTTTTTGCTTTATTTGCTTGTATTGCTAAATCTAAAATTTTGTTATAAAAGTAATTTTAAAATCACTAAAAACTGATTTTCATGTTTTTGCTTTTTTTACGAGAAATTTTGTGATAAACGTTTTCAAAAAATGTATGATTAGATGCAAAATTAAATTTCATGTTGAGGTTATTTAATAAAGCTAGCCAAATCACTATACACTTTCAATGCCAATTTTGCATTTTAAAAATTTAGAATTGTTTTTATCAATTTTTTCATCATCAGAAAGAAGTTTTATTTTAAAGTACCGCCACACCTGAGGTGTATGAAAATATAGAAAAAGTTTGTCGAAATAGTTATTTTTTGCAATGCAATAGTTTGCAGGGAATGTTTAAATCAGAAATTAGGGTAGTTACGAATGGAACAACTTGTTGTAAACTGAAATAAGATAATAAAATAGTTTGTTTTTTTCAATTCAAATACTTTATTCGAATTTATAAAAGTTTCTTATAAATTTTTGAGGAATAAGGAATTACATTCATAAAAGTCAAGGACAAAGAGTCCTTTAAACATCTCTTTCTTTGTATTTTATATTATAGTTTAATTATGCAATAATACGTTGCATGGCAACGGTGAATTCTTTTAAATTAACATGATAATTTTTTTTTGCCGTGGTGATATGGTATACAGTAATTACAACAAATCTCCTATGCATTCTTTTTTCTCTTACATAAGGTTCTCTTTCTTATAATAAATAGCAACAGCTAATTACAATTACAATGCTGGTGATTTCTTAATGTCTACTTTGTTGACCTTTGTGTTTGATAAATTCTCACACATTGTAAACTTCAGCTGTATTTGATGCTCTAGTTTATTATATAAGTTTACCAAACTTGATCAAATTTTTAAATACTTTTTTGGCTCCCCTACGAAAGCCAATATTTTAAAAAGAACTAAATAGGACCAAATAGAGCTCATAGAGATCTATAACTAGGATAAAAAACAACTAATGCTCGATTTCGTGAATATTTTGAAATCCACAAATAAAAATGCTAAAAAAGGAAAAAAAAAGTACCCAAAACCTTTTCATACTTAAATATGTTATAAAGAGCGTTAAAACAAGTGAGTTTTATTACCCAAAAGTATTAGTACAGCCTAATTGTTTAGAAAGATATAAGGGCTCGATGTTTTAATGTTTTTATTTTTTATTTTTTTTTATAGGGAAATAAGTTTTTTATTAAAGTTATTTGATTGTTTAATGTCCTACTAGCGTAAAATTACTTTATATTTTTTTTTATAGGGTAGAACGTAGTGGATATACTTTATTTATTGTTATTTAATGTGAAGACTTAATATACATGAAACTCTTACAATAACGCTTCATGTAGCACAACGTAAACGTAAGCTAAAGGTCAAGAAATTGAGAGGTCTCCACAAGTGGGCCTACTATAAACAAGGTTGCAATATGATAATATTATGAAAGTGGGGAAAGAAATCTACAAAATAAAGTGCTGCACCCAGAGCCAAACAGGCATGCGGAGAAAACGTCATATTAAAAGTTGTGGGTTGGCGACAATGACACTAAACAGGATATACAGTACTACATAACATTATCAAATAAACTTGTCAACACCAGGATTTGAACATGAGACCTTGCGCCTGGGAAGCACACGCCTTAACCATTCAGCCCAACCACCAAGGGCATTACTTTATATTTAGATGTAAAATGGCCGTAAAAATCTGAAACATTAGTAGCACTGAAAAAGTTATTCCAACTGCAAAAAATAGGATATTCCCGGATACTTATTTTTTAATTAAACTAGAACATCTTAGGTACATTAGTATATAATATTTTTTTGGAGTTATTTAGTGGGAAAAAAAAATAGATTAGGGATAAAAAACGAGACCTAGTTTTTAAGGAAAAAGCAACGGATCTTAGTATTTTTGAGTCTTTCATGGGACATAAAATATATACAGGAACAGGTACATGGCATAATGCGACTAATTTATATGTATATTGCAGTTTATAAAGTACAGCATATTCCAAAAACAATTTCTAAATGATATCAAATTGAATTAAGCTGGAAAGACATCACGCCAACTTTTTATAGTTTTGATCAATTAATTTAATAAATGGTTTAGTTGCATTTGATCTTTTATTCTAGTACTATATAAAGGTATTCCACAAGCCTAAAAGAATATATTAGCTATTTGATTACTCCCTCATTTATCACACATTCTGTGGATGGTTGTATTGACATTTGTCCAAGAGTAGAAAAGAAGTACAACGTATAACTAATATCATACGCCTAGAAAGCTTTACAATATCCCTTAATTTTTATAAGTTTCCTGACAAACTTAGACCAAAATGAAAGCAGCGTTGTACATTTTTTGATTGCTTCAACATAGAACTTGAGAAAGTAAGTTTACAAATACTGCAATAAGAGAAAAAAGGTAGTTTCAGAGGTAATATGATGATGATGGTGAATATGTTTCAATTGCTATACAAAAACTATCAATTATGTTTATAAAAAAAAAACATTATGAAATAGTTATTTTTGAACAATAATGAGAAACTAAACATTCTTTTACTAAGGGAATAAACACAAAAGCAAACATACAAACAAATATCATGTTTTAGTGGATAAAAGATTTCTTCAAATATTCAAAAGTTACATTCAAAATTCAATTTCATGGTTTCACCAATTCTACAGTCCCTACCATTACTTTTGTCTCTTGTCACATTGGTTTTAAAACCATTTACTTCTTTCAGTGATCTCTTTTTTTCTTTTCGTTACAAACCCATTATCAAAATGTCAAGCAGCAGCAGCCCTCAAATACATGCTTCTGTGCTGCAGTTTCTAATGAACCACGGCTACATGGAATCAGTCGAAGCCTTTAAAAGAGAAGCTCGACGTCATTTAGATACATTAACTTCCCATCAAGTTTCTCAAGATCAGCTTGTCAATGATTTATCACAGTTACAAATCCAAAGGTAAAAAAATAAAAATAAAAAAAAGATATATGCAATCAAAATTCATCTAAACGAATATATGCTTATGTTATAGACCAAACGAACTAAACGACGGTGATGGCGACTATTTTACCTCCATGGTATCTGATTATCCAGATATTCATTATACCAATATCCTTGCTATTGCAGTTGAACCACAAACACATGCTTTAGCAACAAGTTCTATTGATAAAACCGTTAAAATTAGCAACATGTTGTGTAATGGAAATGCAGATATTCCACAAAGGAGTTATCGTCATCATCAAGCACCTGTTTTAAGCATTGACTTTCATCCTAGTTTACCCAATTTGATGCTGACCACCTCCATGGATGGCACCAGTGTACTTGTAGATACATCTTTTGAAGCTGATTTTGGTGAAGATCTTGAAAAGGCAGGGATTCATCAAGTATTTAAAGATCATCAAAAGTATGTTGTGCGTGGGTTATTCTCTCCACACACAGGCAAGTATATTGCCACAGCTTCATACGATCGCACAGTATGTGTTTATGTTACTGAGGAAGAACAAGGTGTCTCTGAAGGATTACCTAAATATCAACTTTTGAAACAATTTGGACCTTTTGTCGGAAATGTCGAAACAATTTGTTTTGCTAATGATATTACACTTGTTATTGGCGTTCGTGATGACAATTATTTACATTACATCAACCTTGAGAATATGCAACAAGAGCGCATCAACATGAACGCCACAGGAGATGATTGGGTCTCTTTCTCACCTATATGTATCTCTGTTTCATCTGACGGTAGTCAGCTGTTATGTACAACAGATCATGAAAGCGGTAGAACCATCTTGTTTGCAACTGGAACATCAAGACAGATACAAAATTATTATATTCATGCAACAGATAATAAGTTTACTACCAGAAGACATGTATGGCATCCTTCAGGCTTGTACTTTTATGCCTCTGGTGGTGATGATAACTCAATTTCCGTTGTGGAAACCAAGACTGGGCGTATTATCACTTCATTAGATGGTCATAAAGCAATGATTCGTTCCATTGTATTGGATTCTGAAGTTGGACTTGTGAGTGCTGGTTATGATCACTCTGTTAAAATATGGTCAAACCCTACAAATTCACTTTTGAGATGATAATCTAATATAATATATACATTTATTGATAAAAATAAATAAAGTTTAAGCAGCTGAAGTGGATGCACAAGTTTTTGTAATTTCATTAACCATATCATCAAACTTTGATTTGTGTACCAACAACAATTTACGAGAAGGAGCAATACCAAAATCAGAGAAAGCACGTCGTGAATCGGCTGCCTGTTCCTTTTCGTTATTTGTAAACTTGAAATCGTATTGATATTCTGCGTATTTAGCAATAATTTCATCTTCGGATTGAAAGTAAAAGGTTTCAGATGAATCCGATGTTGAAGCTTTAGATTTTTTTTGTTGAGGTTCTTCTCCATCTTCATCAATGATAGATGTTACTTCTTTGTAAGTTTTGGAAATAAACATGTACCATTCAAATACATAAGATTCTTTCTATAATGTTTTATTAGTATTACTGGTTTACAAATTATATCTATGTTTTTATACCTCTTTGACAGCATTCTTTAATTCTTCTTGAAGCATTGTGTACATGGGTGCCATGATTTCGACGGGCATATTAATAAAACGTTCAGATACAACCCAACCAACATGTTTATCTGTTGAGGAAAGAGAAAGAATTTTCTTTACTGCTTTCAAAAGTGCTTCATTCTTTTTAGGGCACTTGTTGGAGAGGTAATTGCATAATTGTTTGACACCTTCCTTCTCCTAAACACCAAATTACATTAATTTTTATATAGTAGATTGAGTAAAAATTATATTACTAACCTTTTGATGAGTGAGATTGATAATACTTAAAATTGCATAAGGATCAGATTTTTGGTCATCTACTTTGACAGTAGTTCCAACTTGATTCTCTTCAATCATAATATCAGCAAAATCACCTAAATTTAAAAGTTCGGCATCAGAAGAGAATAACTGAGTCAACAATTTCTTCAATGCATGGTAATCAATATCATCAGGGTTATAGAAATCAAAATCAACATCTACAATATCCTAAATTTACAAATATGTTTAACGCTCTGCGCTGTGTCTGTCTAGCATGATCTCTCCCAATGGTACACTTACTTGAAGACCATCATCTGAATCTTCTCCATCAGAACCGTCTTGACCAGAGGTAGAAGCAACTCTTTTGAGGGGCTCTTCTTCTTCCTCGGGTGCTTTTCTCTTCAAATTAACGCTCATATTTACCCTCTTGAGTTATCTATCGAGTTCAAAGTGTATCATGTATTTCTTGAGACTAAATTTTACAAAAAAAAGAAGAAAAAAAAGTGACTGGAGAAACTAGAGGAACGCTATTAATTGCAATTTACAGTTAGTAGCTATACCTCACCTAAAATGCATTTAACGCATTTACTATTAAAAAAACTTCTACAAAGAAAATTTTATTGTAGATGCCACATACTAGATAGTTTGAAATCATAGAAAATAGTTTGTATACGCTATAATAATCAGCTATAGAAATCCTTGAAAAAAGATTAATCTTTTGATCTGAGCTGTTTTATGAAGCCAGACGTCTGCGTTTCAACACAAAAACTGATTAAATGTTGCGCCAAATCATAATATGTCGCCTGCAAGTCTAAAAGATACGCAGAGCATAAAATCAGAGTAAAAAGAAAGACAGAAGTTAGATATTGATGACGATTAGCACTATTCATATTAATAAGTTGTAAAATACTAATCTTTAATACGTTTTATATCATACATTTTTATGACAAAATTTAATATTAAAAGTATATTTCAACAAGAAAATCGAATCTGGTCATGATTATTGCATTCTAGAAATATCAAAAGATGATAATACCACATTCAGGTACAATATCTATAATGTGTCTATGCCAATATGTTTTATATTCTCAAAAACACTGGAAATTGAAAAGCTGCCCCCTTAAAATTCATAGCTTAATGCACTCTAAATAAAGGCTATTAACTCCAAAAATTGAGCTCGCTTTTGAAACAAAAAAATTTCATCTTTAAAAAAAAAATGGGAATTAAAAGCTATAAAGGTGTTATTTATTTGCAAATCCTTTAAAAATATTGTTGGTTCAACTTGAAATGTAATTATTGTGCTAATGTGCTTCTTTCAAAGAATTAAAATATAGACCATGTAACGCAAAGTATAATTACCGAACATAAATTTCTATAGATTTTCAATTTGCCTCAAATTCTGTCTAGTATCTTAATGAATTTGCATGCAAAATACCAGCATTTTGTTCATAAGATATGCATCCGAACCGGGGTGGTTTTTACTGGATGCTGGTATTTAAACTTGTCATTCACAAAATCTCGAAAAATTTGTCGTTCCATTACTCCCAGACATATTACAAGCATTTTACCAATATTCCTTTTTCCTATAATCTTTTATTTTTCATCTGATAAACAAAAAATGAAACCATCACATTCTATTCCTAAACATTTTGACAATTTGGTTTATCTCGATGATTATATTGATAGTAATGTATTGATAATATAGTAAACGCGCGATAGTCTTGATTATTAAATATCTTTTTTTTTTTTTTTTTTTTTTTTTTTTTTTTTTTTTTTTTTTTTTTTATAGCAATTGAAGCAGTTCCATTAGACTTACAAAGGAACTTTACTCTTATGAGGGAATTAGATGGTTATGCACAAGGTAAAAAATAATTAGCTGTTTATGGTGGTTGATCGGATATTAAGCTTTTATTTTTGTAGAATTGATGGACACAGTTTCAAAAGATGCTATCGAATTAATCGATAATATAAAAGATATGGACCCCAACTCACGCCTTGATAAATTAAAAAACCTCACCAATATTTTAACAGAAACTTTGAAAAGGGGAGAAGAGAAAGTAGCACTAGCAAAATCAACTTTTGACGCCGTGAGTTTGTTTATTTTTGTATCATTATATTAATGTATTAAATATGCTTTATAGGTCGATCGTCATTGTAATCGTTTAGATGCTGACCTAGTCAAATTTGAGGAAGATCAAACAGTGGGTGATAGTCGAATTACAACACTACCAGGTTTACAGCCATCAGCACGTAGTCTGAAAGAAGGTGCTGATGTGAGGGAAAGAGCAACCAAGAGATTAGAAAGAGAAAGAAAAGATCCTAAAGGAGAAAAGAAAAGTAAGTGTTGAAACGATGTCATATGAATTTTGAATTTAACCCACATTATTTTTAGTTGTGAAGAGTAGGCATTTTTGTACAAAGATACATGTATTATATATTAATATCTTATTATAGAAAGAAAAACTGTCAAAGAAACTAATGTCGCTAATGGAGGAGCACCTCCTTCTCCTGCTGTTCGTGCTCAAGCTCTGAAGGAATCAAAAACCTTAAAGAATCTGGAAAAAGAGAAAGCAAAGAGTACCTACAATACAACCAAAAATAGCAATGGAAAGCCCAAAACAGTTGTACCAGCAGATTTACCAATTGATCCTAATGAACCACTTTATTGCTACTGTCAACAAGTTTCTTATGGTGAAATGGTAGCTTGTGATAATACAGATTGTGAAATTGAATGGTTCCATTTAGCATGTGTTGATCTTAAAACTGTACCAAAAGGAAAATGGTATTGTAGTAATTGTCTAATTAAAATGAGAGGTCGACATAAGAAATAAGTTTATTATTATTATTATTATTATTATCGTCTCCCCCCTCCCCCCTACCCGCTCATACTAATGTATATAATATATTCTTTCTCTCTTTAATCAATACATTTATGTTTTTTTTTTCGGAAACAAATAAATAAAAAGCAATAAATACGATATTGGAAATAGAGAAGGGGAGAAAATTGCCATTACAGAACAGTTTTCCGGTACGTACGATATAATCTATTGGCTATCGATTAAACAAACAGGTTGACCTCCTTAATCAAATCACAATTCACAAGCAGTTTACCCCTTTTTTCTTCTGTGTTTGCTAAATATTATTTTGTTTCTGATAAAACCAAGAAATACCAGTACATGCTTGTCAATTCAATTGGCAGTATGAATCAAAAAATGGCATTGTATCCCAACCACTGGGTTTGAACGATTTTCTAGCAGCAGCAGCAGCAGCAGCAGCAGCAGCAGAATGAGGTTTATATTCATCTGGAACAGTGACTTCAGTACCCGGTACAAATAACTATGTGCCGTACATTTTGGATACTTTTAAATAAAACTCTAAATCTTATTGCTCCTTTTCTTTCTTTTTTTTTTTTTTTAAACTTTGAATAATTTCTAATATTATTGTAAATGATAGCCCATGAGCGTATATCGCCATTATCTTTTTCTAAAAAAGATAATAATGTTAGCAGCTCAGTATTAATAGACCAATTCTTGAAAGAAGCTCTTCAAATATTAAAGCATGCTGATAATACTTTAAATAAAGATGTTATTGCTATAGCCGACAATGACACCGAGGAAGATGAACAGCAAGATCAAGAAGAGCAAGAAAATGCTGTCACGTGGCAATTGAACCTTACACCTACTATGATGACCTTGGATACAAGCATTTTAACAGTATCTGGATTAGAGAAAGTATTGGAATTAATTCGAATTAATGTAAAGCCTCAACCACCTAAATTTAAATACAAGAAAAAGGTGAATTCAGATCAATTCAATGCATTATTTCAGCATATAATTGAGCCTGTACTACGACTATCAACTGCGATGACAATTCCACGATTAGAACAACTTGAACAATATCATTCAATGCAATTGATGAGGCATTGTGTTCAATGTTTTATTGATTGTGGTTACTCATTTTTCTTGGACGTTCCTAGTCTAATTGCAAATACTGAAATGATTTTGTCTCAACCTGGGGCTGCAAAAGAACACACAGTTGAAACTCTACTAATTCTCAGTATATGTACTCTAATGATACGCCACACAACAGTACATCATAGAGGTCTTATGTCTGTCGCAAACGCTTTAATGCACGCGTATTATACTCAAGCTCGTCAATTATTACAAGATTTATTTGATGTGCATCATATATCAGTTGTACAGTCAATGTTTATATTATCATTGTTTCCGCAGGGTCATATGCATCTATTCTCCCAAACACGAATAAAAACACCTTTATTAACAATGTCTATCAGAATGGCATTAGCGATGGATTTACATAAATTGGATATACAACACACAAAAGAATCAGATCAAAAAGAAAAATTAAGAAGATTAGGATGGATGTTGCTATGTGCAGATTATTATGCTGATTACAATACAACAGGCCAAACTGGTCTAATTGATGTTACAGATTGGCATGTTGATTTTCCACAACCATTACCAAATGAAAATTCACCAAGGAAAATACAGTTTTTTTCACAATATTGTCGTATAGTTATGTTGCGTAAAATGGAATTACTGAAATCAGCTTATATGATTTCACTTCAATCACCAAAAGCATTAGAATCAGGATTAGATGAACAATTATTTCAATCATACTTCAATACACCAGATGCATTCAAACTGAATTTTGATAAACCTAATCAAGCTTGGAATATGCAATCAAATTTTGAATCACTACAATTATATGAATTATATTGCCATAGTCAAATATTTGCTCAAGTACCATTTATACCAAAGCGATATTTTGATTTATTTATAAAAGAGGAAGATGCTTTGAGATGCGCTGATTTGAACGATATTTATCAAAGGATCATGCGTGTAGCCAATACAACAAATACAATACTACCGTTTACAAAAATCGATCCATCAAAATTGAAAACAACCAATACCATAGAATTTGCAACTGAAAAAGACCATGAATTAGAGTTTTACGTTGTAGTTGGTTGTTTAACTATACTTAATAATTATACCCTAATTTTGGAAGCACTTACATATATGGATACAATTGGCTGTCATTATAGCCCTGTATACGGCATCATGTTGACCACACATCTATATCTCATGATTGAAAGGTCTTGTCAAATTCCTGAAGTTAAATCTATATGTCAAATCAATTTAGATAGAACTCATCTTATTTTACGTCGAGCAAGAGCTGTATTTGATGATCCTGCCATTTTATTTATAGAGAGAATATTGGTTAGACATAATATCTCACCAAAAGAAGACATTCCAATTTGTACATTAGACACAAGAACTCATGATCTCATACGTTCATTGCAAGCAAAAGCATCCTATTTACATCATAATTATGATGATAATGATGATGATGATTTTGTAAAACAAGAATAAAGGCTTTTTAAAATATACATGTGTGCCTATAAGTATTGGTAAATAATAAATACTGTAATAATGTTGTTTTTAACTTTTCGATATACATGCTATTTGTTTCTTGAAAAATAGCTCAGATAAAACAACTGATAAAAATCGCACTCTTTTACGAAAATTCATTTCACAACGATAATAGAAACAATTTATATTCAAAGCATATTACTTTTTAACTGAAAAAAAAAAAAAAAAAAAAATTAGAAAAAAAAATCACTGAATTGTCTTAATTGTGCCACATTCAGGAAATTAAGTGATTTTTTTATATATCCTTTTATTAAATCATATCCATCTTACAGTAATCTGTAAAATTGCATTGTGTCTTTTGATTCATCAATAAACGAAATTGATCTATTGGGCATATGACACTTTCACATCCTGAAAGTAAAATAGGCTGTTCGTTATTATAATCACTTAATTTCCTGAATGTGGCACAATTAAGACAATTCAGTGATTTTTTCATCATAGTATTAACAACACAAATTACTTGTTTTGAAGTGCTCTATAACACCTTCAAGTGTGTAAAAATCCTTAGCGTTTTCTTCCCTTTTAACATTTTTTTGTAGTAGATTTTAGAATATTTGTTAGATTGAACAGTAATTATTTTCTTATTCATGTCATAGCCTTTGTCGAGCTCTGTCGGGTGTAGTTTAGTTCCTTTAAAATATTAATTTTTCGTAGAGATATCCCCAAAAATGCGTTAAAAAAATCCTCCAATCTGTTTTTTTTTTAAAAAAAAAAGGCCTGTATATACCAATCTCAAATTTGAATTTTAAAAAATTAACAAAAAGCTTGTTTTCTCTACAAAAAATGTAAATAAAAAGTTTATTAATAGCTAGATCGATGTGTGATTTTGTTGGGTATTATCTCCAATATTTAAACTAAAAACATGTTTGTAAAAAATGGTATGTATTCCCCAAAAATCTTCAAAAAAAGATTTAATTGCATTTTACGCAGTGATCTATCAGAATTACAACATTCCAAAAATAGAAAATTTTTGATAGATCTAGGAAGTCCCATTGTGCTGCAACTGGTTTCTGCCTATCAGGAACTAACAATGAAGCATAGCTTATAGCGATATTATTGCTAAAACATAATATATTACATTCATAGGTTTGAAGTTCGAATAGGCGTGTATTTTGCAGAAGAAAACGTCCCAGAATGTGCTAAAAGATATTAGAAATGTACATAAAAGTATTAAAAATATGCTCAAAAATTAGTGATCTCAATCGAGCAGTGCGAGCATAATAAACCAGAGAGCGAGCTACCTGCTTGGGCTTGCTCTAATTGCATATTTTTAGGATATTACTTGCTTCGTCTTGCTTGTTTTAATTTTTTTAGTAGTCCTTTGCTAGGCGCTTGGTGAAAATATTGGCAACTTGCTTGCATACTTGCTCAAAATGCTCAAAATTAAAAGAGGCTCGCTTACATGTAAAGCTAACTTGCTTAATTGCTTGATTTCTTTAAAATCAAGCACGTAACACGGGGCTATTTTATTCGATTTCCTCAATGTTAGCTTTCCAGAAATCAAAACAAAGCACATTACGTATTAATATCATGCTAAAAATATGTAGTACAATGCTTGAGCGTGTATTCAGATTTACTTGACTGCTTGTGTGCTCATGCTGCTGCTCGGCTTGCTTGTGTTTTTATAAAACTAATTAATGCTTGGTTTATGCTTGATTGTTTGTTATTTAGATTTAATATGCTTGGCTTGAGCTTACTTAATTATACGACCGCTTAGGCTCGGCTTGCTTGTATTATTTTGAAATATTTAATGCTCGATAAATGCTTGATTAAATTACTTGAGCTCGCTTGCGCTCGGCTGTTTTGCCATCGCTATCAAAAATATTAAAAATGGTAAAAATAGCACTCGAAATGCTATAGTTTTATTTCATAAATTCATACCAACAAACGCTCTATTATAATATATAATACTGAGCTGTCGTATTTCCATATTGACGCATCAATTCTTCTAACCTTCATAAAATACTAACAATGCTCAATATTAAGCAAATAGTAGAATTCAACATGGCAGAAACTGCTTTTAAAAAAAACGTAACAGTGTCTCAAACTACAAATTAATTATAGAAAGTGTTAATTTTAATGAACTCCATGTATCGTTTTAAAATTAATAAAAAAATAAAAATAAGACATGTCATTTACAATCAGTAATGCACAAGCACTTATATAAAGTACACTAAAAACAAACAAAAAAATTAATTCACAATAGACTTTAAAAAATCGAAATTTCATATTTCATACCTTTTTATGTAAAATAGCAGGCTATGTGAGATCTATAAACTTTTGCGAAAAAGAAAATACATTTACTGCATGGCATGAGAAATTGATAAAATTGCTATTACAACTACACATAAATACTGTACATACGTTTATAAATTTCAAAAGCAAATAGAACAACAGAATTTTAGTTGAAATATTATAATGTTTCAGTACAATTGTATTAAGTAAAAGTATAATATTTCTCAAGCAAGATAAAAATTAAACAAATATTAGTAAATGGGAGTATTAAAATATTCAAAAAGATAAAATAAACGAGGTTGAAGAAAAGAAGAGGGTTTTTTTTAAATAGAAAACTAATATCATTTAAAATTAAACAAATGAAGACTATGCATTACAGCCAAATGCTTTTGCATAATAATGAGATTATGTTTAAAACCTAAAACTCATTTCAAGTATGTTATAAAGCGACTTATTATTCTTTTATTTAGAAACGAATTATTCTTAAAATTTATAAACAAAAATGCAATTTAAAAAGACAATAATGTATCAGCTTTTTCAACAGTATATCAAAACTAAAAGAAGCCCGAAGTTTATTAAAATATAAAAGTATGGGTCTTTTATATCAGTTCATTATTTACTACTGAGAATATAATTATAGAGCCAATAGATCAATATGATAAGTATTTATTCATATTGGTTTAACAAATCAGGAAAACATTATGTTGAGTGTTTTTCCTAGTTGACATGTTTCAAGTTTAGTATTTATGTTGTTCTTGTTTAATTTGTTGATGGAAGGTCCGTGCCTGCAGATCTAATTGTATTAATAGCGCCGCCTATTAATATTGAGTTTGACATGAGTTAATTGTGCTACTGAGCCACATGGAAAAGTAGAATGTCCGTAGTTGATATTTCCTTCTGAAGTATTGGTTATATACTATGGATTTGCCCAAGCCACAATCATAGTATCTTGGCTGCGGCAAAAAAAACTTAAAAAGCGATCCGGGAAATACAATTATAACTCTTCTATATTTATTAAAGATATATGAAAAGTAAAACAAAGGTTTTTTGGATTACCATCCCCTTTGTAATATTTATACTAGATATTAATTCCTAATTTTAATATATAGTAACAAGACCTTAAAAAGATCTTCATGGTCTAGTTCCTAGTTTGGAAGTGCCTGTGGTACAATTCGACATTTAATGTTTTTGAGATTTTAATATTACTATATCTTAGATTTTATCTGAGATTAGCTTTTCATACTAAACTAAACTGATATGTGTAGTTCACTACATTGGCTATCAGGCTAGGATGTAGATTTGTAGAAGGTGATATGGAATACAACAAGAAAGATATATTGTGTTTTTCGGGATATTTTTTAATTTATCTGAATTAAAATATCAGTATTTCATCGAGTAAAAGCTTTTTTAGTTGTCACCATATACTAAATTATAATTTTTTAGGTTAGTAATTGCAATGCAGTAGTTACACTTTGAAACATTAGATCTATATGATCACTAGGCAAAATCTCATAATTCCACAATGGGAGTTACAAGGAATGATTTCATTCACATACGTAAATTATATGTGAGTTGTTAAGTAAATTAAACTCATCTTATCTAAAGTAAGCTTAAAACTCAGTAATCTCGTTTGCTTTATTTAGTAATTGCTTTTTAAAAATCAAATGTTAGGACAAAATGCAAAACAAATAAAACATTGGCAGTAAATATTTCTTTGTTTTAGTCAATAAATCGTATCATTTTTATGCTTAAAATCAGATTTCGGAGCTATCAGATATCACATATTATGGGTGGAAACAGTAAAGAATGAGGGTTTATTAATAAAAATAAATAGCTGAGGTTTGTATTGCATTAACGATATTATTTTAAAATTAAAAAACGAATAATAAAAACACAAAAGATGAATATTTATGGGATTAAATGTTGATTATTTTACTTAAAAAATAGGTCATATCAAATTAATTGGTTATAATAGTATATTAGCAGTAAGGGTATTGCTATAAAAGCCCTCAAAAAGCTAATATTTTCACCCAAAATAACATGATGCAAGTAGTATTCACTTCTTTGTTAGCTGATCTTTTTGTCAAAATTACATTAAGTCCTAAAATAAAGAAAGATTTAATACATAGCTTTTATAAAATACAGATTATGTATATGTTTTACCATTTCAGAAACACGCTTTCCTCTCAACTAAACGAATTAGTGTATTCACTAGCAGAAAAAAATTACTATTGTGTATTTATTTGAGCTATTTATGTAAATATACAGTGTATATTTACTTTAAGTAATTCAAAAGGACATATTGTATCACACAGAGAGCAATTTTGTTACTAGTAATGAATTTTATCTGAGCATATCTACAAAATTAACAAAAAAATGGATTTTAATTCTTCAAACTTACTTTTTAGTATGTGTAAAATATGTAAAAATTGAAATATTAAAAGAAAAGTTTAAAGTAATACATCAGAAGTTCTTTTTTTTTATATATATTTCAAACACTCAATATTACGTCTGTTTCAAATTATGTTTCAATTCTTCGGATTTTTTTTTCAATAATTCACAAGAATATCAAGTGAAATAAATGATAAAAATTATTATAAACTAGTACCAAGAATGGTGATTTATGAATAAACGTAACATTATTTTATATTTTTATTTAAAAAGGCAATTGCGTAGACGTATTTGTAAAGAAACGTACATATTGTAATTTAAAGTAAAGTAAAGTAAAGTAAAGCTTACATGATGCTGCAAATTAAAGTTGGTATTAGCATAATTTTACCATAAGTAAAGTAACATTGTTGCATCCATAGTTCTGTGTAGGCATCTTGGTTAAGATTATGGCACAGTTTAGTAGGACATGTTCTGCATTGCTGCGTAATATGTTATAAAGCTCAGCTAATATCGTGTAATGTGAAATTATGAAATCACATAGATTTGATTGGATATATATATATATATACTTATTTAGGTTAGTCTTAATTAAAGAAGTTTGGATATAAAAGAGATGCTTTCCACCTTATAATAAAGTTCTTTAGTTTTTGTGTGTAATTTAATTTAACCAGTTTCTTCATTAAATTATACAGTCAAACCTCAATTTAAGGGCACTCGTGGTTTCTTTTTATATCGAGGGCCTCCCTTAAATCAATTTTAAAACACAGGTCAACTTCAATTTTAAGAAAGAAATGAAAGCATCTTAGATAATCACACCACATCCTTAATCCATGATGATAATGATGAAATTGGCGAAACGGAAGAAACAAACGATGTTATTCCGTCCTGTAAATAAAGATTTTAGTAATTTCAGGTTATGTTACTTCAAAATTTGTTGCTACAAATAATGAAGATTTCAAAATACTTAAAGATATGGCTGATTTCTACTTACGATATTAAAAAAAACAGTAATACAAAGCAGATACAATCAAATTACACTAAATGGGTTTTTCTCAAAAGATTAGGAAACACTTTCAATATTCACGTCTAGTAAAAAATTTTGTACCTAAAACTGTTCTTTTTTAATTGTGGGGTCAATAATATTATAATAAAATAAGGGACATATGGAAAGAAAAAGTTCCCTTGAATATAAATTTGAAATAAGGGATTTTAAGCTGTAAAATTTGTCCACCAGTCTTCGGTGAATACAAAAACCTCCTTTTTTATATCAAGGTTTCCGTTATATTGAGGAACTTTATATTGAGGTTTGACTGTAATATTTTTTTTTATTTTATTTGTAAAAAGATTACTTTACATCCAAATTAAGTATTATACTTTTTCCCTCCACAAAGTCTAATTGTTGCACATTACATTTCTTGCTTCAAAATATAATGTAAGATATAACCAACCTGTACTGAACTAAGATATTATTTTCACATATAAGAAATCAAACGTCATCTCAAATAAAACTATGTTCTACTATCCGAATAGAGATGACAAAGATTTAATCATAAAATATGAAAAGTATGAGTAACGTAACATACAATAAAATAAACTGAATTATAAAAATGAAAACAAGTAGAATCACAGAATAAACCTAAAAAACACATAGACCAAATTAAGGATTGTTCTATTATGTGGATTATTAACAAACATGTCGAAAACAGACATTAAAAGGGCGCCTTGACGATGTAAATCAAGAAGCTCAATATGAACCATAAATTATGGACAATCTAATAGATTTATCAAAAGAATAAACATCTGGATATCGCATGAGTAAAATAGAACCATACTTTTGTGATTCAATAAAAAGGATAAATAGACGCATGGAATGTAGCATGGTATGATCTGCATGATAAACATTATGGTTTAACAAATACTCTAAATTGGTAATCCCTTAATTCCTAATTCAGATAGATCACTGACAGTTACAGTACAAACTGCCAGGCATAATAAAATTACAAATAATATAAATAGAGTAGAAATGTAGACTTATTGCACACTATCCATTTTTTAATAAAGAAGGATTTAAACTGTATCTTTTTAAAATTTTTTATTTACTCCTTTTACTGCACAACCCATAAAAACCCCAAATATTCTAGATTATCTTTTATCATCACTTGAAGTGATTTGTCATAGAATATCCTTTTTTCTCCATCGTTTTCTTGTAATATTAATATTTATCAACCTGAATCCAACCTTCATTTAACCAATTTTTGTTGTAATTCATTTGGCAGTTGAAATGCAAATTGAGTTATCAATTTATTTAGCAATTGTCATTGGCTTTAATAGCTATTACTATTTTCTATCAAAGATTTGTTTAAGAAAATTGTAAATGCTGTTAGCACTATGAGAAAAAACGCGAAAAAACTCGAAGATAGCAGTTTTAAAATTTGCAGATATTTATTTCTTTACTTATAATTTTTATAAAATTATATATTTCCAATAACATCTTCAAGTAAAACAGTTTCTGCAGCAATTGTCATAGTAGTTTTTTTTTTTTAGAAAAGTTGTAGTTTATATCTCATTTTACGCCTTTTTCCCCATGGCGTAGTGTTATCATTATAACAATATTACCAAGAGTTAACACAGACCATTAATTTATAATAAGAGAAACTGTATTTTTTTGGTCAAAGATCTAGTAGTTCTTTTTCAGTATAAATTTCAGTATTTACAAGCATAAATTTAGCTTTTTAAAATAAATAATTCTGCAACTGTCTATTTATTAATTAATGATTCCAATATAATATGTAAAATAAAATATAGGGTATTATAACGTATAAATGGATGTATTCCACAGGTGCATTTTGATAACAATTTTCTCAGCACACAGTAGGTTATAAAAACTATCCATTTATGTTATTGTGTTACAGATGTGTACCTACTCTCACGTAAAATTTAAGGTGATTTGGATTGAAATTCGTCGAGATAGGGTTTTTTCAATTTTTTTACAGCTGTAAAAAGTAGATTTTAGATAATTTTCAAATTTTTTTTTGCTCAATATCGGGTATAATTATATCAAATCTTTAACATACATGCACGTCTTCTCTACAAGCCATTAATATATGCATAAAAATAGAGTAGCTAATACAAAAATATTGGCCCTCTGGCTCATCATTATGGAAGCAAAAGATCTAAAATTGATCGAAAAAAATTGAGCCGTAAGATTAAAATGCTAATTTTTTTCAGCCACAAGATAGATCTTATAAAGAGCTACTCTGCAATTTTTGTTTCACCAAAAAATATTAATTTTTAGTTCAGATAATCAAAATACTAGCTCACATTATAGCTTAAAAAAAACTACTGACTGAGCCCCAAAATCAATTTGACAAATTGGTCCAAAAATGATCCAAAAACGATCCAAAAAAACAAAATCATTCAATAGCTCGTGAACTGCAAAATAAGTTAAGAAAGCGTATTAAGTAATTTTTGTACAGTTTAAAATTCTGCATTTGGTTAAATAAAATTTGGGCAAAAGTTTTACATTAGATTTTGCGTAAAATACGATTAAAATTTTAAAGGTTTTTTGAAGATATAAACTACTTCTTATAAACATATTTTAAAATTGAGCATTTAAAATAATGTGTAAAAAATTTATCTATCGATCAAGCTATTGATGAGCTTTTTATCTACATTTTTCATGGAGAAAACAGGGTTTTTGTCAATTTTTTCTCAAATCCAAAATTTGAAACCAGGGTATACTCGTCTTTTTGGGGAGCAAAATTGAGGATATTCTTTTTTTACATATTTTCGAGGATATCTCCATGAAAAATTAATATTTTTAAAAAACCTAAAATGGAACTGGCAGAGCTCACTAAGCCCTATAAGGTAATTAAAAAATAACTGCTACTTAATTTGATGAATATTTTGAAATTTACTACAAAAAATGTCAAAAAATGTAAAAAGAAAAAAAGTGCTCAAAAGTTTTCTATACTTAAATATGTTATAGAGAGCTTCAAAACAAGTAACTTTTATAATATAAAAGTACTAGTATAGATTAATTTTTTGTGGAGATACGAGAGCGCAAAGTTTTTAATGTTTACTAATAAATACATGTAAAATCTGAAACATTAGCAATGAAAAACGTTAAACCAACTGCAAAAAAATAGGATATTTTTGAATACTTGTTTTTAAATTAGAGTAGGGCGTCTCAGGTACATTAAAATATAATGTTTTCTTGGTGTTATTTTATGGGAAAAAAAGTAAATTAGGTATGAAAAGTGAGGATTGGTTTTTAAGGAAAAAGCAGTGAATTTTGCTTATTTTTGAAGCTTTGGTGAGGCATAAGTTTCGGAAAAAAGAAAACAAATTAGATATAATCTTCATCAGTAAAATAAAAGCTGATTAAAACTTAAAACCATAAAAAAAGTAAAAAATTATAAAAAAAAGAAATATTAAAGTTAAATATTAATGAAGAAGTTGAATTAATATCTAATACAGATGACGTTGAAATGGAAGAAGTTCCTATAAAACATCAAAAAGCTAAAAAAAAAAAAAATGTTATAGTTAGATATATCTGTGAAATATCCTTTGATATTCACGGAAAAGAATTATAAAAAAACAATAAGAATTCAACTAGATAAGTGTAGGGTTTTATTATCAAGTTAAATTCTAGCTAAGGTCTTATTGTGATAAATAAATGTCCTCTTTATATAGTTTTTGCCAGAGAGATTAGTTAGTTGTCCTAAATTCATATGTAGCCAATAATATCCCTTGCAGATACATTCCTTGATAGTAGCCAATCGATATATTTATTAGAGTTCGTGGGTCCTTGGTGATAATGGTATAATTAAATCCACATTAGGTTACTTGGTCTTTAGTATAAATTGTTAGGATCAAAGTTCGGTAGAAAGTTTATATTAGTATGAATTAGCATATATAGATTCGGTAGTTTAATGTCTATTCATATCAACGGCATTTTAAGTGAGAATCATATATAATGAAGATCTATAATGGATTAATATGTACATTTTCCACAATATCATATATCACTATGGGAAAAAACGCAAAAATGGCAATTTTAAAATTTACAGTTATTTATTTTTTTGCATAAAATTATTATAATATTTTATCTTCTCAATATAATCTTAATATAAAACATTTTTTGCAGCAAATGTTATAGTAATTTTTTCCGAAAATTTGTAGTTTATACCTCATTTTACACCTTTTTTCCCGTAGTGTATTAATATATTGTGGTATACAAAAATATTAACAAGTAAAAAAGGTATATTATAAGTTACATATTAAAAAAAAGTAAGCATCTCTTTTATATTAGGTGATTGTAATTTATCGCCAGACATAATTCTAAAAACTACAACTAATAGATATAACTCTAATTCCATCTTCAGAAGTTTCCAAGCATAATTTTTTTTTGGTAAACTTTTTTCTTTCTTTTTTATAGTATAGTTTATCAAATATAAATCCTGTTCATATTATAACTTCCAGATGTCTTAGGTAAACAATACAATCTTTGCGAATTTATAGGATAGATTTAATGACACTATCCAGACCATTTAATTTCAAACATTTGGTTATCAATTAATAATATTTATTAATATAATTATATGGTAGAATTTATATTAGTAATAATATTACATTTAATGAACAGTTTTTGTATAAAATAAAATTCGGTTTGTATCATTATGCAATGTAAAGATCATTTTTTAATTAATATAGAATATGCAACTTCAACTGTTACAAAATAGGGCGAATGATTATAAAGTAAGTAACTTATTATACATAATCAACCTCCTAGGCAACTTTGATTTTATAATCATTTCTGGGTCGATTTATCAAATTGATTTTGGGGCTCAATTATCATAGGTTTTATGCTGTGATGCGAGCTATTACTTGATTATTTTGACGAAAAACTAATATTTTTTGATGAAACAAAAACGGCAGAGTAGCTTTTAATAAAGCCTGTTGTGTAACTACCAAGAACTAATGCCTCAATTTTGTTGCCTTAATTTTTTCCTGTCAATTTTGGATAAATTTGGTCAATGATGAGCTAGCACATTTATATTCTAGTACTAACTTTCTATTTTTGAACAAATATCAATGGCCCACAGAGAAGAGGTACATTTTTGTTGAAAATTTGACATGATTAGACCCAATATTGAATGGAAAAATCCGAAATCATTTAAAACCCGCTTTTATAACTGTTCCTCTGCTTGAAGAAAATAAAACAACCGGAAAAATGCTTACAATCAATAAATATTTATGTAAATGGGCAGCTAATTTCGAAATATAGGCTAAAGCTGTAACAGTATCCAGTACTATAAATTTAGCATTGCATTGATTTGCTGGGTAAATCGTAAAAATCAAGCGCGCACTTTTTTTTTAGTCGGTCTATAGCTCAATAGCTCAATAGACCATTTCAAATTAGAAATAGCGCTGGGTTAACCATAACCAGTATAGATACCAATAAAAACTATTGAAATTAACTAGTAAACGTCCTTTTTGTAAGTAATCAAAGCTGTAGTATAATGAGTTTCATACTTATGTTTAAAAGACTCAAATTCAGATATTGATGTAAACAACTGCATGCAATTAAATACTGGAAAAATTCAAAAAAAAATCGTTAAAGTATTGGATGGCCAACAGTTAGCAATTAAACAAGTAGTAAACAGCATTATCTACTGAACATTTTTAAATGTCAAAAGAATCTGTATGAATAACCCTGCCCAAATATTGCACTCTTTTATTAATAATACATCCTTTGGATGTATTTATGCACATTTATTATAACTATTACGAGGCTTTTACTATCTAAGAATATGATGTAGATCAATTTAGATTCATTGATCTACTATAACACCAATTATAGACTGAGACCTTGAATGTGAGACCTTTGATGTATATTGACAGTACACATTTTTTGAATTTTCGAAAAATCAAAAATTTGATGCCATAATCAAAAAATATATATCATGCTAAATTCTTTTGGACTAAAAGCAAATACCAGCAGTACATGAAATTTCAATATGCTTTTATTTGACTTAATGTTGTTCAACAAAAAGATAACAGAAAAAAATATACATTCGGATCACCCCCGGTATTAGATGTGGGCCAAAAAATTTAGCCAAAAATGTTCAGAATTTTCGGATTTCTCCCGCTTAAATATGAAATAAAAGTAAACTCCTTATATTCATAATAAAATTTAAAGATATTTTACAAATATATGATAGTATAGTATACAATTTAGTTAATATATACAAGAATTATAGAGTATTCCACATGGTCTCTGCCTTTTTTATGATACTTTCTGGCAAACCTATATGCAAAAAGGATCAGATAAATAACTAAAAAGGGTTGACAATGCTGTAATTTACCTGCTAATTGTGCTACTTTAAGGCCGTGCGATTCTCGGCATACGCCAGGCTCCACTTTATGAACAAAATTCCAATTGCCTTTCTCATTTATCTCTAGACCAGTGCGGAAGCATTTTAAATGTTCATAATCTTTCACAGCGTCCGCCAATTCATGATAATGTGTTGCATAAATGGTTCTACACTTAATCTTATTATGCAAATGATCCAAGATACCAAATGCCAACGAGAAACCATCCTTAGTAGATGTTCCCCTACCTACTTCGTCCATGATAACGGTAGATTTCGCTGTTGCTTGTTTGAGAATGGTCGATACTTCAGACATTTCGACCATAAAAGTTGATTGATTTTGAGCCAAATTATCAGCAGCACCTACACGACTAAATATTCTATCAGTTACGCCAATCCAAGCGCGATTTGCAGGCACAAAACAACCCATATGTGCCATCAGTACAATAATCACATGTTGCCTTAAAAAAGTACTTTTGCCTCCCATATTAGGTCCAGTCAGGAGCCAAATACGTTGTTTATCACTTAAATCACAATCGTTCTCTGTGAAATTTTTGCCCTTTTTTGCTAAATTTGATTCTACAACGGGATGCCTTCCACCTAATACCATTGTACGGTTCACACGAGTCAAACGGGGCCGTACATATTGATTTGTAACAGCAAGGTGTGCAAAACAAGTCAATACATCTAATTGGGCAAGTTTTCTGCAGCTCTGTAATATAGTTGCACTCGAGTCTAATAATCTGTCTACAACTTGTTCAAATACTTCGTTTTCCACTTGAATGATTTGTGATTCAATTCTTTCTAAACGGACCGATATAGTAGTCCATTCATCTATTTGATATCGCTTTTTAGCTTTGGTATGATTCAAAGGTACAGCATGAGGATAACGTTCTATTAAATTCTTTGATTGCCTGGTACTGACTTCAATGATATGTTTAAGGGGTCCATCTGTTAGTAATAAAAGAGAATTTCCACATAACTGGCGAAGCTCATACTGTAAATTAAGTCGTTGAGTCTCCAATTGACCCAGTTCATTATGAAGCTGCAGCAATGCTGGGTGAAATGCGTGGTTTACAAAGCCATAATCCTTGATATCTTTAGACTGAATTTTATCATGATTGAAAGCGTCTTGAATATGATCTGCAATGTTTTTGTGAGGGTTCATTTCTTTCATTAATTGCTGCATTGGGATAAATTCTCTTAATCTTTCATGAATATTTCTCATAACATCTAATGTAAACCAAACTTCCATTAAATCCGAATGTTGACCCTTTTTGAGAGCTAGCCGTTGAAGAGCTCTTTGGGCATCTGTACTTTGACGCAGCAAATTACGCACATCATCCAGCAGAAACTTGTCTTTTGTAAAGAATTCTACAATGTCCAGACGGCTATTGATATCAGGAACATTAGTTAAAGGGGAAGATATCCAACGTGTTAGCAGCCTTGATCCTGCACTTGTTGATGTACAGTCTATTACCCCTAATAGACTATCTGTTCTTCTTCCTTGTAAACTCTTGACAAGTTCTAGTGACGCCATGGCTGCACTGTCGATACAAACTGAATCATGCGTGCTAAACCGTGAGGGCATTTGCCATTTTGGTTTTCTATTAATATGAGTTTCATTTACATACATCATTAATGCCATTCCTGCGGCTAATTCAATTTGACTAAATTCTGGTGCATTCGCCGAGAATCGCTTAAACATTTGATTTAGTGTTTTAATTGCTCTTTTATCATTGTATTCACAGTCTTTTTCATAGCTCAATGCTATACTTGAATCAGAAATTAAAAGTTTTGTAATTGGATCATAAGCATCTTGATCGAATAAACCCTGCTCCAAGATTGCATCTGAGGGACGCATCGACTCGGGTAAAATGACTTCCCTAGGTCTAATTCGGGCAAGATCGTCCTTTAGGCTAGTTGTTGATGATAGCTGCATAACAAATTCTCCTACTGACACATCAACCCAAGCTAATCCAATATCTTCCTTATATGGAAAAATGGATAACAAATAATTGTATTGATTTGATTCTAGGAACCGCTCTTCAATAACAGTTCCTGGTGTAATCACTCGAGTTACTTTACGGTCCATGGCAACAATTGAATTATCTTGTCTCGATACAGGTCCAAATTGTTCACATAAAGCAACTTTACAATGCAACTTATTGACCAATATATCAAGGTATCTGTCTAATGCTCGAGATGGAAATCCAGCGAAATCAACTATTATACCTGATGCGATTAATTTTTTAGTCAACTTTAAATCAAGTTGGGGTGCAAATATTCTTGCATGATCTTCATAGAGCTTTTGTTGATTATTTAGTACATATACATGAGAAGATGATAAACAACTCTATACCTCATAAAAGTCGCCTACTTGAGTTAAAAGAGCACAATTTGGATATAATTTTGTATATTTTCTAACTGAATCCAAAACTACAGAACCTGTCGATAATTCAACATGTGCAAGTGCCTGTTTTTCAAATGATTGTGATTCAGGTAAAACTGCAAGTTCGGTCAAATTAAGTTTAGAAACTCGTTTTCTTAGAATTGATGAATTCGATAAATATCTAGGGATCAAAGAAATTGATTTTTTTACAATTGATTGTCTCAACAATGCAGAAATCATGCTTTAAGAATGAAGAGAAAATGTTTATTTGTATTTGATTAAACTTTTTTTTTTTTTTTTTTTTTTTTTTTTTTTTTTTTTTTTTTTTTACATTGTGCAGGTCCCAACCTATCGTGACTCCTGGTCGGAAAAAGCAACACAAAAGCATTACAGAAATAATGTTGTATTTGGATATGAATTAAAATTAGAACCAGAAGCAAATAATCAACCTATTGTGGTCTTGTAATCAAAACAAAAAAGTATGGATTCTACTAGAAGGCAGCATAATAAAAGTAGGAGACAAGCATGAGACAAAAGAAAATAATTAATTAAAAAAGTAAGCTCTTTCTATTACAGTCTGAATGCCTTTTTCCAAATGTTTTCAAGTTCTTTGAAATTTTAAAAAATCTTTTGTATACAAATATATTATTAATTAATTTGGATTTTTATATATGTATATATATTTTGTTGATATATCAATGAATCAGATTCATGTATGATAATACAAAAATCAGGGGTGAAGAAACAATATACGTGTAATAAAATGTACTGTAATAGTTGTTGGTAGTATTCACCCTGAATTTATTCTTAAGTATGAATTGGAAGTTCTGTATGTTTTATATAACCTCTCTTTAAAAAATTGTTTTATATTGAAAAATCTACGACAAATTAGAATATTCATTGTTAAAATGCACACAAATATGCTTTTTACTGTTTTGGATTTTTTCTTGGTTCAATCCATATGATAGAAATCGTCTGAAATCAAATTGTTTAAAGTGTTACAAGATTCTTGGATGTCTCTATTTTCATGTTACTAAAGAGGGGATTGGGGGGCTGAGTTGATGAAGCATCAAGAAGGTAGAACAACAAGCAGAAATAGAAGATTTACATGATCATAAGCGTAGTATTTAAATACCCAAAAACTAGAGTAATATAACTATTTACTGACGACATGTTTGGTGTCATATTGAGCTATACTGCAATATCAAAATATCATTCTTTCCATAGTAGTAATAAAAATAATTTAGAAATATTAATTCTGGATATACACATAGTAGCAACTGTAGTCTTTTTTCTTTTTCTTCTTCTTTGGTCTTGCTCCTTGTTTAGATTGATTTCGAATTCAAGAATTATATTTCTTAATTTAAAAAAAAAAAAAAAATGCCTAAAAACCATGTTACCTAATGATTCTTTTTCTATCTCTCTTTTTTTCTTTTCTTTTTTTTTTTTTTTTTTTTTTTTTCACAGAAAAAAAATCATACTGTTAAAAAAACTTTAATAGTATGTTTTATGATGAAGATAATCAACAACAAGCATATTTAAATGAAACAGCAACAGCCTTTGACATTGTAGAAACTAATCAAGATGACCAACTATTACAAGAAGATAACGATGATGATGGTGTAGAATCTGATTATTCTCTTGATTATGAATATCTCGGTCCACGTAAAGCGAATTATAGGAATGAAGATGATGCTGATTCAGTTGCATCAGATTTATCTAGTGCTTGTTGTGATGATGGTTTCGATATGTGGGATGAAGATCCATATAGTACAAATGATTTTACTTGGGAATCAAATGATATGCGATTAACTTTTTTTATAAAGAAAAGACAAAAGCAATTAGATTCTATAAACAAATTGGCGCCATGGCAACAAAATACATTTTGGAAGAAAGAGAAAGGTTGGCCTAAACAATTGCCTGCTTCTAGTTCCACAACAAATCACGATCAGTCAGCAAATGCATTGTCACTAGTTTTATCCGATCTTGGTTCTTCTGAGAAGCTTCATGCTGTTTATAGAGATAGAATCATTGAATGTGGGAAATATGATGAAAAAAAAATTCTTCTTAATTCAATTAAACAAAAATCAACAGCTAATACAACAACTTGGTTAGACAATGATCAAAGTAACGATAATATCAAAATGGCAACAAATTCATCTGATAAATTTATTGAAACGCATGCGTCTATATCTCATTCATCAATTAACAACAACAATAGTACATATATTAATAACAACAATAATAATAATCCAACTGTAAATACTACTACTACTAATACCACTACTAATACCACTACTAATACTACTACTACAACAACAACAACAGCAACAGCAACAGCAACAGCAACTACTACTGCTACTACTACATCAATAACAACAAATGATAAGTTTATTTCCAAATTCATTCCTTATACAAAGTTTATTCGACGCTCTCATTTTCCTGTCATTTTACCTCAGAATTCTTATTTGTTCTTGGGATTTGAACCAATGTGTTTAGCAGAAAAATATGGATACATGGCAATAGGTGGTATAGAAGGTGAATTTGAGCTTTATTGCTGTATGGATCATGCAAAACCCATCAAAATCTGGGGGACAAAATTTAAAGGCAAAAATAATGTATTACTAATGACAAATGCAGTACAAATTGTCCGATGGAAAAAGAAGGATCAAAATTACAACTATTATCTAATCGCCTGCATGAACGATGCTGGTATTCTGATCTATGATTTACCCAGCCACCGCCATTGTCAATCTTCAAGTACATGCCATCTTCAATGTCATATTCGCGCTTTTGATCGTGTTCCTATCAATGATGCACGCGTTAGCCCTAATGGTAAACATCTGGTTTGTGTGGGTGATGAAGCTTGCATATTTCATTTACCCATCTCTTTCAACAGAGAAGGTAGAATTATATTTGGTCCTCCACAAAAGCTAAAGATACCCCCTACCATTTTATCTTTCCATCATCACAGTCAAAATAATGATAAACCATTGATTATATCAAATTCAACGTTGCAGCTACAACCTATCGCTTCTAACCTGATGAATACCTTTTCTTCACAGTATGTTGCTTGGAGTAAATCATCTATCTACTTTGCACAAACATCTGATACTCAAAACAATGTGTTTATATGGCGAACAAAACCTCAACTTGAATTGATATACCGTATTGATGCTGGAGGTTACACGTATGCGATCCAATTTCATCCTGAACTTGAAGGTGTTTTGGCATTTTCAAATCGTTATGGTTACTTACATACAGTAAATTTAGAAGAATGTATTTCTCAGCAGGACCCTCACCGTATTATACGTATGTCGGATTATGACCGTCAAACATCTCATGCTAATGGCCATACCTGTACAAATGAATGTTTGCAAGGTGATGAGGCCGTGCATCATACATTGCATCTCTTTGCAAGACATGAAATCACCATGGTATCATTTCGAGGAGAGAAAAATAAACGCCTGCGAATTTTAGCCAAGATTAATGGGTTGCAATGGTCTCGGGATGGACGTTATTTATATTTATCAACAAAAAAGCGCGTGTTAGCTTATGAATTTGTGCATTCTACTTGCCATATACAAAGTTTGGAGAAAATGGCTAGTTTAACAGCTTTATCAATTCTAGAAGAAAATGAACGATTAAAAAATACAAAAAGGAAAAGACAAGATGAACAAGATGAAATTAAAAGAAAACGAAAGATGTGGTGTGATAAATGGTTTAAAATCCCAGCGCATGTTCGACACAATGTACTGGGCGACACACATTTAGCCAGTCATTGGTAACACACATTACTGAAAGTTAGTGATATAGTAATAGTATAGTATATCAATATTATTTTTTGCTCAAATAAAGCCATGCCATGTATTTATATTTATTATATATATTACACTATTAACTGTTGTACTTCATTTGTGCCTGCTAATCCTTCTCTCTGTCCCTTTTTCGATTCAGGAACAACATTTTAGCATTTACCGCCGAAGCACTGTGTTTTTAGAAGATCAAGAGAATTGTTCTCAACAGGACAGAAGTAATTCGAGCAATATCATATGTTATAACTTACAACACAGTTACAAATATACAGTATCTTTTATTTCAGTTTATACATAAAAATTAGTTTTGTTGCCGCTTATGCGCAAAAACGTATACAAGAAATTGAAATGATCCTGTTAAATTAAAAACTAATCAATATCAAAATGTAAGTAGCTAATAGGCACTTCTTCATAAAATTCTTATATACGTACTTATTTAGTATGTCATAAGATCGCTAAAGTTTGTGGCTAGTTAGCTTAAATAACTAAGCAACTCAATTTTATCTTACTTTTACCTTTCTTGCAACTATATCTCTCTTCAAAAATTACTGTAAAACTTTAACACTGTAGAAATATAAATGTCTTGCACAATATCAACTGTAAATTGTGTAAACTTAAATATTTTTGATGATAAATTCATCGTTAAATCTTGTTGGGCACAAAATATGTGATATATCAAATTTAACGCGGTAAGTAGAGCCTTTCTAAACCTTCCAAAAGGCAAAAAAGAAAGTGGGAATTTACCTGTACGTATCTTTCAGAGATAACCAAGCAGTTAGCCTTCTATTATTGTGTTTTTGAATTGATGTCATTTAGGCTTTTAGACTTATTATGTGTTTATCATCCCAATTATATCGACTTATCTCGTAGCATTGCAAATAAATTTAACCTTATAAAACGTACAATATTTTTTAATATAAGATGGTCAAATCTATTTATACATACAGTAGACTCTGATAACAAAAAAATTATAAATATAATGCTAGTAAAAAGTAACACCGAGCATAATTATATACAGTCAAACCTCGATATAAGGTCCCTCAATATAACGGAAACCTCGATATAAAGGAGGTTTTTGTATCCACCGAAAACTGGTGGACAAATTTTACAGCTACAAATCCCTTATTTCAAATTTATATTTAAGGGAACTTTTTCTTTCCACATGTCCCGGCCCCAAAATTAAAAATAGAACAGTTTTAGGTACAAAATTTTTTTGCTAGATATAAATACTGAAAATGCTTTCTAATCTTTTGAGAAAACCCCATTTAATGTAATTTTGATTGTATCTGCTTTGTATTACGGGTTTTCTTATATCGTAAGTAAAAATCTACTATATCTGTAAGTATTTTGAAATCTTCATTATTTGTAGCAACAAATTTTGAAGTAACATAACCTAAACTTTCTAAGATTTTTCTTCATTTACAGGAATAACATCGTTTGTTTCTTCCATATCGACAATTTCATCATTATCATCATGGATTAAGGATGTGGTGTGATTATCTAAGATGCTTTCATTTCTTTCTTAAAATTGAAGTTGACCTGTGTTTTAAAATTGATTTAAGGGAGGCCCTCGATATAAAAAGAAACCACGGGCGCCCTTAAATTGAGGTTCGACTGTAGTACGATTAAGTTGCTCAAATCTATATCGAAAGTACAATTTAATGGTATGTCGAAAGTGGATTGATTTAACTTTACATTGATTAACTTTTCGGTCAATATTTGAGATACTCTCATACGAGAGCATCGATAACCTTATGAGCCTGTTGACCATCTCATTTGAGCACATCCATGTACTCTGAGAGCATACAGAAGGTCAGAGTGTGTATGTTGGGATATTTTTTACAACTTTGCCCTAAAGATTGCACCAGAAAACCCCTTTGAAGAACAAATTTACTACATATCATGCTCGAATTACGGGACACTACCGGAAAAAACGCGAAAATGGCATGAATTGCCACAAGATTTAAGATAAATATTGTTGCAAGAAAAGATGTATAATTTAATAAAGGAACTGGTTAAATTAAATTACACACAGAAACTAAAGAGCTTTATTATAAGATGGAAAGCATCTCTTTTATATCCAAACTTCTTTAATTAAGACTAATCTAAATAAGTACATATTTATATATCCAATCAAACCTATGTGATACCATAATTCCATATTGCACGATATTAACTGAGCCTTATAACATATTACACAGCAATACAGAATATGTCCTACTAAACTGTGCCATAATCTTAACCAGGATAACTACACAGAACTGTAGATGCGACATGGCAATTTTAAAATTTGCAGTTATTTGGTTTTTTATGTAAGACTATTATAAAGTTATATCTTCCCAATAAAATTTTCATATAAAACAGTTTTTGAAACGATTATCATAATAATTTTTCAGAAAAATTGTAGTTTATACCTCATTTTACACCTTTTTTCCCGTAGTGGGAACTGAATTATCAAACTCCGTTTTATGCGGACTATACCTTAAAATACCAACAAAAATTACCACAAAGTTTATTTTTTAGTTGATAACTCTTGCAATTTTGAAGTAATCTCAAAGAGCAATATTTTAAAACAGATATACAGTATAAGAAAGAAAAATAACTCTAGCAAAAATCCCAATCTAGCTCATACATTATTTATAAAGTTATTTCCATTAAAAGCATACAAAAACGCAGCTTTGATGGACTATAACTCAAGATAGCAGCCGTTTAATTATATACTTTATTAGCCAAAAATGATTCTTTTATTTGGCTTTATCATATTTTACCATAAAATCAATTTCGAAAAATCATGAATTTTCTACTTATATACCCTCGTCCAAAATTTGACTTTTTCGAAAAAAGCCAATAACTCTATGAAAACTAGAGCTAGAGTGACAAATAATACCTCAAATAATAGGTATTTTTTTGCGTTATTTGTATGTAACACTAACTTTAAATTTTAACTATAAAAGTATTTTTAGAATCACTAAAAACTGATTTTTATGTTTTTGCTTTTTTTGCAAAATTTGTGGTGATAAACGTTTTCAATAAATATACCATTAGATACAAAATAAAATTTTATGTTGAGGTTACTTAATAGAGTTAGCCAGGTTACTATACATGTTTGTTGCCAATTTTGCATTTTGAAAATTTAAGATCGTTTTTATCCAATTTTTTCATCATCAGAAAATTTTGGATTTAAACTGCCGCCACACCTGAGATATATGAAATTTCAAAGAAAATTTGCCGAAATTATTATTTTTTTGAAATGCAATGGTATGTAGGGGATGTTTAAATTAGAAAATATAGTACTGTAATTGCAAATGGAACAACTCATCTTTGTAAATTGAAGCAGGGTAGTAAAACAGTTTTGTTCAATTCAAATACTACTGTCAACGGAAAAATGCTTCGGGTGTTTTGCAAAATACTGGTTCTTTCAATGCAACTATGCCTCAGAGAGCCTCATTTATTTGACAAAATAATATCATGTAGGAAAAACTTTTCTCTTTTTAGCGATATATAAATCAACTTTATTGGGCAAGTTTTGATTCCATGGTGGGATAGTAAAGGTAGTAGATAAGATACAGGCATTTCAGGGAAAATCTTAATTTTAAATTTAGCGTTCAATAAGTTTCCGTAAACATATTGGAGAGATTTAAAAAGTTCCTAAATTTTTGAACAACATGTGAAAATGTTCGAAATATATACAAAAAGCATATAAAAAGCAGGTGTGTCATATTTTTTAATTTTTCTTTACTATCATTACTTTATACTAACTAGTTTTTTAATAGGGCCCGTACTCTCCCATATGACGTGCAAGATTCCATCAAGACTTTGTTGCTTTGTAACGCCTTAGTTTGTAGCATCAAAAAAATGTATCCCGCAGTAGGCATGGCTAACTTAAGCAAGTACAGAAGAGAGTTTTTGGAGGGAGTCCAAGCAACTACTGGTGGAAGGTCAAGTAAAGCTAGTACTGCTACTCAATAGTATATTGCTAGAATGGTTCAAAATGGTGTAGTTTGGATGTTCTTCGTGGTGCACAAGAATGTTTGCGCTCCACTAATATCTCTATGTCGCTCAGTGGTGCAGTGAAGCTACTCAATGGAATGGGGTTTAAAGCCAAAAGAAAAAACAAGACTAATTTTGTCAGTGCAGCTAACAAAAAACTCAGGTTAGCGTGGGTCCGCAAGCATAGGCAGCTAACAGTATCCGATTGGCGTAAGTGGGTCTTCTCCGGCAAAACCAGAGTGAATATGGGGGGCTCAGATAGTGAATTCTTCTATTGGTCAGATGTGTCTGGGACCAACCGACCTCATCAAGTTCGGCCCCAAGTGCAAGGTATTGGTGATAGAGTTATGTTTTGGGGCTGCATATCAGGCGACGGGCCTGGCTATAGTACTGCAATTATTGATGGGACGATTGATTCAAATAAGTATGTGCACTATGTAGAAAATGTGTGAAGTTTACGTACGCCATTGCAATTATTAGCAGTCCACGTGCAATAATCATGCGAAAATCTCAATAAACTGCATTTTCCGCAAAAAAATCAGTTACTGAAATTGCAAGACTCTGATTTTTACGCATATTTTATGAGATATTTGCAGTTGCCTGCATAAAATACA